>LR749523.1:932011-1078385 GCA_902729485.2 Mus minutoides
GATCTGGTGATGCCAAGTACCCTTGGATTCTGTTGCTTCTGTTCTTACGCTTACCTCCTGCCATCTCTGCCCAAGGAGACCTGTTGTTGGTGCAGACCAGAAGGGAGCGTCTGTCTTGTCCTGGGCCTTTCTCAATCTCCTGCTGTTGTCTCAGGTCGCTTGAGATTGGGCTGGAACAGATGCTGAGTTCAGCTGCTCATCAGTGGTCCTTAGATTGTTAGGGGAGTCTTGCTGGAAACCTGGGTGGGTGCACGGTACCCAGGCCTTGCGCCCTGCGCAGTGGTCCGGAGATCGCTGGGAGAGCTGGAAACCTAGGTGGGTGCGTGGTACCCCAGCCTTGCGGCCTGCTCTGGAGCTGAGTGGTGTGGGCCTGAAGAGAAGGGGTCCGCTCTTCGCCCTCCACCTGTCTATCTCCCGCTGCAGACTCAAGTCCCACGAGTTTGGACAGTGGTCCGGAGAGCGCAGTGGTCCGGAGATCGCTGGGAGAGCTGGAAACCTGGGTGGGTGCACTGCACCCAGGCCTTGCGCCCTGCGCTGGAGCGGAGCGGTGTGGGCCGGAAGGGAAGGAGTCTGCTCTCCGCCCTCTGCCTGTCTATCTCCCTCTGCAGACTCAAGTCCCACGAGTTTGGACTGGAGCAGATGTGTGTTCCTCTTACAGGTGGTCCGGATTGCTGGGAGAGCTGGAAGCCTGGGTGGGTGCACGGCCCCCAGGCCTTGCGCCCTGCGCTGGAGCTGAGCGGTGTGGGCTGGAAGGGAAGGGGTCCGCTCTCCTCTAAAAAAAGTTTTATGTGTACGTTTTTGTCTCTGTGTGTGTATGTGTATGCATGTGTGTATGTGATATGTGTATAAGTCTGGGTGTATGCATATGTGTGTGTATGACTTTATGTATGTGTATGCATGTATGTATGTATGTATGTATGCTATGTGTGCGTGTGTATGTGTGTGTGCATGTGGAATGCATATATATATATATATATATATATATATATATATATATATGCTGTATATGTATGTGTGTGTTGTGTTTAAGTATGTGTGTATGTATGTATTTATGTGTGTATATATGTGTATATATGCTGTGTGCATGTGTTTATGTTTTGCATGGGTATAAGTATATGTGTATCTATATGTGTGTAAGTGTGTGTATATGCTGTGTGTTTGTGTCTGTGGGTATGTCTGGGTAACCCAAAAGAGGGCATCAGGTCACCAAGACCTGTTGTTACAGATAGTTATAAACAACCCAATATGAATGTTGGAAACAGAGTCCAGGTTCTCTGGAAGAGAAACAAGTGGTCCTACCCACTGAGACATTTTTTCAGACCTCAAACTAGTCTTCCCTATTATTCTACCAACATACACAGAATTCATCTCTGAGGAAGAACAACAACCTTTTGTTTGGGGAAGATATTTTCATTAAAGGACATGAATTATTAAAAAGTGTCCTGGCCACACAATGAGTACAGGTGGATGAGAGCTTTTTGGCCTCTGTAACTTGAGCCCAGGAAAGAAACGTGTATGAGCACCACCTATACAATGTATAGATATATGGTTTTGTCCCCTGTCTGATGTGGATTCATGGAACTGAACTTGGTTCCCCTGCAATAGTAATACATGCTGGTAATCATGAGCTGCCTCTCCAGATCCACAGGGAAGACTTTCCAAGGGGAGGTCTGATCTTGTTTAGTCCTGCAATTTGGGTCTGGAATGTCTTTTGAAGGCCATGTGTTAAATGTTTGATTGCCAGTCTGTGGCGCTATTGGGCAGTGGTAGAACCCTTAAGGCTTGAGACCTAATGGAAGTCATCAAGGATAAAGGGATGTCAGATCCAAGCCCCTTCCCCTTCCTCCTTTTTTCTTTGCTTCTCAGAAGCCTTGGAGTGGGAGCAGCTTTGAGTCATCCTGTGTGTTCCCCTGCTATGATGCTTGTCCCTTTCATAGATCCCCCACCAATGGACCCAAACAGCCATAAACTCAAACTGTGAGTCAAAATAAACTATTTTCCTCTTGATCAGTTATTGACTCTAGGTATTTGTGTCAGCAGTAAGAAGTTGACTAATAGCAGAACATGGTAGACAACAATCAGGAGACCTAGAGGAGTTTGAAGATCAGGAGGTTGCAAGGCGTGTGTGTGTGTGTGTGTGTGTGTGTGTGTGTGTGTGTGTGTGTGTGTGTTGTCAAGAGAATGTGTTTCAGAGAGAATAGCACACATGGAGGCCCTTTAATTAGGATTACCTAGCCTCTTCACTGTCTTCAAGGATGGAAAGGAAATCCATGTACTTAACGTCTTGGGGCAGCCAAGCAGTCAGTGTCTGCAGGGGAAGCTGGAATATCCAAAGGCCAACAGTGCTCATTCTTGTTGCTGGTGTTGGGGACAGGTGTTCTGAAGGTGAAACAGTGAAGCACATACCACCTCTCCTTGGAAAACTACATCATGATGACCTTCAACAACACTTTGTTAGGTAGCTATTTATTGAGTAACAGACCTGAAGGACACAGGAATAGACATTTCCTACAGAATCAACAACTTGGAGACCAGTGACTAGAACCATGGGACCTTAATTACTGAGTCATATCTCTGGCCCCAGGAGGGGACATGACATCCTGAGCTGCCTGGAAGACGAGCAGCAGATGCTTATTTAACCTGGCTCCCGGAACCCCAAACCTCACAAGATTACTGGTGGTTTTCTGATAAAGAAAACAAAACAAAACAAAAAACAAAAACAAATACAAATAACCACACCCAGTGTCGCTTCCACCTGTAGAAGCTAATCAAATCAGGACTGTCAATCACCTAGACAAGAAAACGCTCCCTCAGGAAAAGCTGCCTGCTCGAGAGTTGTTTAAAATGGTATAAATCCAACCTTAAATGGAGGAGACAGTTGTCTCTTTAGCCACTGTCCATGAGTGCATGTCACTGTCCTCTACACAGTCTGTCTCTTATGCTGTGTCCCATGTGTCTTATCTGAATTCTCCATGGAGATGACAAGAATTCAGGAGCAGCTGAGAGGAGTCCAGAGAGAGATCCTGGTGACAGCATAGAAGATGAGATTTTCTAAAACCCGTGACAAAGAGTAAAAAAGACTCTTTAGAAACACAAATAATTCGCAAGTGGAAGAAGCCAGCCAGCTCTTAGGCATGTATGGTGGGATCTAGGTCAACTAAGGTTTGTTCCTGCAGAAAGCAAGCCTCTGCATTCTGAGTTCATGTGACTTCTCATTGAGACATCTGATCTCGGAGCTTCCTGGCCAAAGGCACAGCACGCATGGCTGATCTCTATTAATTCTAGCTGGGAACCCCTGCAAGGGTACAGATCTGATTTTCTCCTGCTCCACTGTTGAAGTTTCGTTCAGTGTTTGAGTGTATTCATCTGACATAGTCTTCCTCCCTTCCTTCTTTCCTTCCTTCTGTCCTTCCTTCCTTCCTTCCTTCCTTCCTTCCTTCCTTCCTTCCTTCCTTCCTTCCTTCCTTCCTCCCTTCCTTCTCTCTCTCCCTCACTTTCTGTCTTTCTTCTTTTTGTGTGTGTGGTGGTGGTGGGTATTAATCTAGGACCAGTGTCTCCTAGGTGACAATGGGAATATGTCAAAGGAGAAGTGGCTATAATAACTATTAATCACCCTAAAATGAAGCCAATTAGGAAATAAGAAGTTAGAGTGGGAGAGGCTGATGCTAGGGCTGAGAAAGGTGAGTTTTTTCCTATTTGATTCTGAAAGCTGGGTGCTAAGACCTTCCATGGGAGGAAGAGCAGAGTGCTTCCTATTGTATAGAGGCAAGCTAGGATTTCAGAGATCTGGGAATGCAGGCCAGGCTCCCAGGAGGCCTTCTTATTTCTGGAAGACATGGTGAGTCTGGGTCTGTAAAAGCTATAAGCTGTCAAGTCTTGAAAAGCCCAGAACTTAATCTCTCTGATGTTTCTTTGTTCTTGTATCCACTTAGGATGTTAGTAGTTGTATCCACCTGTGTGGAAGGTGCCTGGTGGCTGGAATTGCAGCATCACAGAAAAATCACAACGTCCTGATGTTGGAACCTACATAAAATAGAAAGGTGACAGGGGCCATTAGGGCTCTTGCTTCATAGTGACCTTTTACCATTGCCTTAGGTTGGAGAGCACTGGCCAAAGCAGTATGGGGCTGAAGACAAAAAGGGTATAGAAGTTTCCAGAAGAGGGTGCTGAAAGGACAGGGTGTTAAGCTTCCAGAGGGGCATTTGAGCACCAAACAGGCTGTCATTGCAGATGGCTCAGTCTGAGGTGGATTGGGAGATGAGCTTGAGATGTAAATAGGCCATGTCTCAGAGAGTCTCAAACGCTACATGGAGAAGTTTGCATATGGAACAATGAACTAATTTTAAACAGAGGAAAGACATAGTCAGATTTGGGTTTCCACAGATTGTCCTAGTTTCATAGAAAGAATAGAGCAAAGGCACATTTTGTGGTAACTGTAGAGAAAGCATGTTCTAGGTCAACCATAGTAAACTGAAGAAGAAAAGGTGGACATTTGTTATGTAGGGTGTGGAGACACAAAAATGCAGTAAATTTGGTAACATGGAGAAGGAGATTCCACATGCTTGTCCATGCCATCATAAAAGTGGGTATCATGTTACTAAAAAGGGAGAACACATACTTTTGGTTAAATTGCAAAATGTCCTGTTTAGTAAAAGTTTATGTCTGTGTTATTCAAACATTCCTCAAGCCATGCTTACAATATGGGGAACAGATTTCATTTCCTATTTTAAGGCAGAACATGTAGAAATTGAAGCAGACCTTCAGAAGATGAACAAGGATATACACAAGGGAGAACTTGTATTTCTAGGTAAACTTTGAAAGGAGGTCAGATTGTGCTAAATGGTTCAAGAGGTAAGACTCACATTTAACTGGAATATCAACCTGAGTTGTTATGTTCAGAGGTTAACATCATGAAGTCACTGAAAACAACTATTTTGAAGTATATAGAGTATTTCTGGGGAAGGACGCTGTTCATCTTGATTCTCCAGGGAAGGTGGATGAGGAGTGACTGGTGTCGTAAAGGTCAGTGTTTTTGTTTAGTTAAAAAGAGGAGAAGCCTGTTCCTGACTTCCTGAGGCTACCAGGAGAGTCTAGCTTTGAGACTGTACCCTAGACTGTCTTCAACCTGCCCTTTACCCCCAGCTTTTATGAATGCTTCAAGAAGTACTTCACCTTGACACGATGGGAGCTTATGACTTCAGATTTCTACTAGCCCAGAAATGCTGCCATCCCTTCTGCTGTGAGCACCCTTGAGATTTGCTGAAAGTTGGAATGGAAGTAGCTCTGTGTGAAGAACATCTCTAATGGGATTTGTTGTTACACAGAAAAATCTCACAATAGTTGAGATAGTCTCTCTTGCCCTTTTGGATTATGCATTTGACCTCTGTGACATTAGTGATGCAAAGAAAACAGTATGACATTATATTTGATCTTACTCATATATAACATAATTAGCTGAGATAAAGTAGATGCACAAGTTGTTTGTGATGCCTTATGGAAATCATGGAAGTTTGGTACGGCTGCAGAACATGGCTGCCAAAGGTATCAGCAACCCACTCTCAAGAAAGCTTCAATTTATTAAAAACAAATCTATAAATTTAGTATAGGAATATTCAACAGCCATCTCTTTGTGGCCATCAAGAATGTGCCTACTTCCTGTATGTTTCTATGTTTTTTCTACCTGTGTTCCCTCCCTTCTCATTGTAGTGAATACGGTTGTTATTGCATGGCTTTGGAGAGGCTCATAGGTTTTTCTCAATAAAAGATCCCGAGCTCAGGGGGTACTACATATCCTATTGACCCTTTCAAAATTACTACCTTGTGCTTTACCTTGTGTAAATTAGTTTTTAAACATCATATTCTGAATATAAAAATAATTTACCCCCACTTCAAGTGTGGATGATCAATAATGAGCATCAGTATTTAGTCACTGGGTCAACTGAGGCCAAAATATGACAGCTAGCTTTACAAGGAAGTGCTTCAAACTCTGATGCTATGGGGGATGTGAATCTTGGGGTGGGGGTGGGGCGGTCAGACTGAAAAGCAAGGAGTGAGCTTGTGGCTCTGCTGAGGAAGACATACCTTCTGCAAAGCCCTGTGATGGGACACTTGCCTAAGGTGCAGAGCCAAGCATTGAGAAGGAAGAATGGAAAACTCCTAGGGGTGGGTGGTCCACCTTCTCAATTCAGATGACACAGAAAGAAAGATGTTACCTCCCTGGGAGCAGCCTTTCTGTTTGTGTCATTCACTGATGTATCCCTGGCACTTAGAACTGCATCAGCCAAAAACATACACTAAATGCCTCTTGCTTCTTGCATGAATTATTGAAAGAGTCAAATAAAACACTTCCGTGGGTTTAATTCATCTTCTAGAAGAGCCATTTACAGCCAGTATTTTAGAAAGCATTACTTAATTCCTTTTCCCCTAACTTGAACTTCTTTTTCTGGCCTTTCCTAACTCCATTAAAATCATGAAACTATCCTATCCCAGCCAGTATGACTTCTTCCTATTGGTCTTGAAAAGTAATCAACAAATGCAAAACAATAACAACAAAAACTCCTAAGTAGAAAAAACTCACTTATAGACACTCTACATGGATTAACCCTGGAACCACACACATGACTATATTTGGAATGCTGAAGCTTTGGGTTTGTAGCAGTGGGACATTGAAATAAAAATGGTTCCAGTGGCTAGCAAGATAGCCCAGTAGGTAAAGGTGATTTCTGCCAGTTGTCCTTTGACCTGCACACACTTGCCAGAGAACATGTCAGCCAACATACCTACAAGCAAACATGTACACATAAAGCAAGCAAATGTTTATTTATTTATTTATTTATTTATTTAGATCATACGGGCAGTGGTGATGCATACCTTTAATCCCAGCACTTGGGAGGCAGAAGCAGGTGAATTTCTGAGTTTGAGTCTAGCCTGGTCTACAGAGTGAGTTTCAGGACAGCCAAGGCTACACAGAGAGACCCTGTCTCGAAAAACAAAAAACAAAAAACAAAAAACAAGCAAACAAAAAAAATCATACTTGAAACATGATCTAATTAAATAAATTACCTGGATTTGTAGGTATAGTGTATATCTGGCTTCAATGTGTTGGCATATTATTATTGTTATTATTATTATTAATTATGATATCAGACATCAATTCAGGGTCTCCTTTCCTAAGAGAGTCTGTCCAATAATACGTTATTACAACATGAAGGGATTTATTTAGATTTGATGGTGGTGCTATAGTTATGATTTTTAGATTTTTGGCATTAGATAGACAAAGTATTACACTTAGGTGACATGTCCTGATGTATCCGATTTTCCTTCCAAATAACCAATAAGGGGTATTAGAGTTAGATTTATTAACTGTCCTTTCTAGTAGGACGTGTGTTTAAAATGTTCTGTTTTCATAAAGTTAGTGTAAACACAGTACTGATGGTGACATCGAGAACTGTGTCTGTAGTCTAACCTAGGTTAGCTGCTGGTTCCTAAGAGAAAGCCAGCTGATAGAAGAATGCACAGGTATCTACCTTTGTAAGGGAATGAGATCAGACAATGTCTGTTCAAGCTTAGGTCAGCTTCTTAGAGGTTGTGAGCAGGGCTCAGGAAGCAGTCTGAGGTCCTAGCTTGGTGCTCCAAGGTGAAGGACTTGGATTTGGATTGAGCAGCAAAGGAAGAGCAGGGCATTTTAAAAGCGGGAAGGAGATCATGAAAATGTGCCCTGGAGAGGTGATCTAATGGACAGAACAGGCATCAACTTGGTAAGGGTGCCTCTGGCTTTTCAATTCTTCAGATTTGAGGCATGCTGACTTCTGACGCTGGATGAGGCGGTGGATTTTTAGATAGGAAGAACCCAGAAGGTGGTGTGGAGGCTTTACAAGCAGGCTGTGACCCTGTGAGGCACATCAACCAGGGAGGTGGGGCGGGGAAGAAGGAAGTAGGAATGTGGCTCAAGTATCTTTGACTTCCACAGAAGGTAGGTAGCAATTATATCCCCCCACCCACCCACCCCAGTGCTGGTCAGATGAGACAGGCAGCTGCGGCAAATGAAAAAAACAAACCAACCAACCTGAAGCTATTCTCACACACAGAGAAACATTTAATAATCCCAGGTCGGTGTACACACTTCTGAA
Organism: Mus minutoides; assembly: GCA_902729485.2. Classification (NCBI taxonomy): domain Eukaryota; kingdom Metazoa; phylum Chordata; class Mammalia; order Rodentia; family Muridae; genus Mus; species Mus minutoides. The sequence continues at coordinate 940,141 of LR749523.1, forward strand.
TTCATACTTGCTTAAAGATAAATAGATGCTACTTATCAACAACACAAGATTAAATCTCACGTGTGCATAAACTGAGCCACAGCTGTATTTTGCAACTTTAGACCAGAACACAGCTGGCATTTTCCCACACCATTTCAGTTCTAAAGGAACAAAAACAAAGCAAAAACCAGAGACAGAGCAGGAAAAGTGGACAGTAACCCACATGTTCGCACTGACTTTACACAAGCCAGCTTATAAAGAACCAGAGAAATAGACTGAAATAAACCTAGGCTTGGCTGCATCTTCCTCTTGCACTTGCCCCTGAACACTTATGAAAGTATTCAAAATTATGTTTCCCAATATTCATCAAGCCATTAAATATGGCCAATCTATATTTTCAGGTAAAATTTTGTAGCTCAAGAATAACTCTGGGCTTCCATAAGGGTAGACTGAATTCTATGCTAGGTGGCCAGGATTCAATTATTCAAAGCTTTTATTCCACACTTTACTGGGAAACCGTAAGAGCCTCCTTGTAGGCTCTACAAACACAACGGAGTCCTTGCTTTACCTGCCAAGACACTGAGTAGTTTTAACTCCGAAGCTCAAGAAAGCTTGCTTCTGAATGATGAAGAATATAGATGTATAAGTTCTATATAACAAAATTGTCATGGGAGCTCATGCCAGGCTCAGGGTCCCCTACAAGAAGGTTATGTAGTAAATGCTAGGTGGTGTGTCTTATTAAAAAGAGAAATTACATGTGTACTTGGACAGCAGTTGCTGACCTCCTTTGCTTTTTCATTACATTTCAGTCATCTGATCCTTGAGAAACGGTCGCTGCGTTTCTTTCTCCCACCACCACAAGAAGAAGAGACTAATATTAACTGCTGAAATAAAAACATCCGCATGCCTTTAATCCCAGGACTTGGGAGGCAGAGGCAGGCGGATTTCTGAGTTCGAGGCCAGCCTGGTCTACAGAGTGAGTTCCAGGACAGCCAGGGCGATACAGAGAAACCCTGTCTCGAAAAACCAAAAAAAACAAAAACAAAAACAAAACAAACAAACAAACAAACAAAAAAACCCATCTAAGTCCCAGGCTGAATGTGATTGGAAGTAACATATCCTTTCAAGTGAAAATAGAAGGTTGATTTGTTTCATGCTTTTCTTAAGCAAAAATACCCTCCTCTCCCAATGCCAGGGAGCCAGTGGGTGTCTAGCAGCTCCTGTGGGCCCAGCCTGCAGAGCCATGCTGCAGATGGAGGGGGCCAGCAGGCAGCTATGTGTGATGGTGTCAGAAGGCTGTAAGTCCTGGATATTATGTGTGGTAGACAGAATGGCTCCCTAAGGAGGCAGCCATGCTTAGTCTTTGGAACTGTAAACATGTTTCATTGCATGGAAGGGGGAAGCTGACAGATGGGAGAAGTTTATAGACCTGATGATAGGAGGATTTCCCTGGATTACTGGGGTGGGCCTCCTCTAATCACATAGACCCTTAACAGCTAGACATTCTCAGCAAAGAAGATAAGCTGGAAGGGGAAATTGGAAATTCCAAACATGAAGAGAGCTCCATCTCCTGCTGTGGGTTTGAAGACCACCGGAAGGGGGACACAGGGTGTGGGAGTGCACAGTTGCTGCTTGGTGGGGACTGCCTGGAATCAGGAGAGGATCCCAGCTGAGAGCCAGGAAGAGAAGGGAGCCTCAACCCTGCACACACAAAGACTTAATTCTTGCAACATCTGACCAGCCCTGGACTTCTCCCCAGGAACCTGCAGATAAGAACCAGCCAGTGGGGCCTTGGTTTTAGCCTTGTGAGACAAGGGAAGAGGAATGAGTATCCATTATCTGGACTTCTACAGAATTGGGCATGTCACACTGACACTGCCTTCATTATGTGTTAATTTGTTAAAGGGTCAGTAAAATAGAAACAACTAGAGTACGCAGGACTGAAAACAAAAACAGGTGCTAGTTGGTGGGGTCTATGAGGCAGAGACTCCTTATTGAGATGAAAAGCATAGAAGGAAAACAGAGAAACAGAAAGTGCTCAAAACACTTTGGAAGCACTTGTAGAAAATGGAAGTTGTGGTGGTGGTGGTGACTGTGTGGTTATAAGTGTGAGTGTGTGCACAGGAAAGTGTCTGAAGCAAAGATTAAAATTAGAGCATCAGGGATGGTCACTTGAGATTTGCTCTGTCAGGTGGTTAACTTAAGAGTCACCCTCCTTAACTTTGTTAAAGTTTAATTTAGGTTTCGTCAGGTTGTGTCTGGTGGTTCCTCTAAACTAGAGTGTATACAGTCTTGACTTAAGCCTTATTTTTATTTTATTTGTATGAGCATTTTGCCTTCGTGTATGTCTGTGTACCATGTGCATGTGTGCTTTCTGCCAGCAGAGGCCAGAAAGAGAGCTTCAGAGTTCTTAGAACTGCAGTTACAGGTGGTTGTCAACCACCCATGTGGGTGCTGGGAATCAAACCTGGGTCCTCTGCAAGAGCTCAAAGTGCTCCTAACCTCTAACATTCTCTCCAGCCCCTGGTCCTGACTTTGAAGGTGAGTATTCCTTAATGGTTCATCTGAATGCCTGTTCAGTTACTTATACTAGGCCAGAATCTCAACCTTCTCAGAGGGTCACCATGCCAGACCTCAGCAGGGGGTCACCATGCCAGACCTCAGCAGGGGGTCACCATGCCAGACCTCAGTAGGGGGTCACCATGCCAGACCTCAGCAGGGGGTCACCATGCCAGACCTCAGCAGGTCTTACCCAGCGTGTTTGAATCTCAGCCTTTGGACAGATCTTCAGGGAAGCTTGTGACAGAAAGGGCCTCCATTTGACAATCTGCCACCTCCCCAGGACTGGCCCAGCAGTTTTCCCCAGGGTCAGCAGTTTCCCACTCTGCTCTCCATGGTTACCATGACTGAAATGCATGCTCAGCTCTGCCTCTTGGGAACAGGGACAACCTGTCCCTCATGGGGATGAAGTACCTGCCTTCATGAACATCCGCTTTTCCACAGATTAGAACTGTGCAGTGACGGATGTTTGGACGCACCTCAGAAGTACTGTATCATTTTTCTGCTGAGGGGTCTAGTCTGGCTCCAGTCAACCTGCCAAGGTCAGAAGCTGTTGTCAAATGTTTCTGAGTAGGATGGTGGAATGATAACAGTTATATTTGAAAAAAAAACTAGTAATGTTCATATGGAAGAGAAAGGAAGAGTAGAGGACTTACTGGAAAGATGTCTGGACACTGAATCTCCTGGTTGCCTTGATGGCTAGAATTAAGGATGGGAGAGTGGCAGGCTTCGGGACCTGCGTGTGTGTGTGTGTGTGTGTGTGTGTGTGTGTGCGTGTGTGTATGTGAGTGTGTGTGTGTGTGTGTGTGTGTGTGTGTGTGTGTGTAGAGGGAATATAGCCAGGGAAAACCCTAGCAGCTACTCCAGACTGCCTCTCTATCTCTCTTTTCTTTTCCCTCTTCACTCTGGGAACATTGTCGTGAGCATGACTAAACTCCTAGGATGTTACAAAGGTAAACATTTGGACTAAAGTTATCCAACTCTACAACAAAATCATTCACTTTTCATTAAAATGGCATATTCCAGAACAAATTCCATTAAGTCACTTTAATTCTTAATCTGTGCTCTCTGCACACCAATATTTTCCACTTTAATTTTCATTAGAATCCATTATGCTTCTTGTAAGTTTTTTTGCAATAAATATTTTATTTATTGATTGCTTTGGTTTCTAAAAAGATCTGCTGGGTTACAACTTTTCCTACATGCGTCTTTATGTGTGGGCTGATATTTCTATTAAGTTCAGTATTTCCGATAACAAAGGCTGAACTCTGTCAATGGCTTATTTTCTCTGTCGAAATGACTCATGGATTTTATCATTTGGGCTTTTTTCAGGATATATTCACATGTATGTATGTATGTATGTATGTATGTATGTATGTATGTATGTATTGCTGCTGTTATTATATACTGAATGAAAGACTGATATTTTATATTCCCGTCACACTTACTCTATGGAAAGCAATAGAGAGTAATTTGGGATTGCAGTGTTGTCAAATCTCTCTGTCTGAAGAAGGATGCCTTCTTCATCTCACAGGCTCATCCTTTCTCTTTAGGAGATGCTGCCCATCCTATAGTCTTCCCGGACAGTTTCTGGATTCCACTAATTGATTTCCAGCATGTAGAAAATCCCACTTTAGGTGCCATTTGCATTAATAACCTGCAGCTTTGACAAGTTTTTTATTCAATTACTTTTGGTTGATCTTTCACACACGGACTAGTTCCAAGATTCCACGGGAGTTATAAATAGGTATGTTTGGAACAACATAAGATTAGTCAAGGCCATCTGGCGACATGACTGCCGGCTCTTAACAAGCACAGCAGGTCAAAATGTATTCAGAGTTGAAACTGGTGGAGCCAAAACATCCGCTCACTCAGAAATGATGGCTGGATTCTAAGAAGTAATTAAGAAAGAAAGTGAAAAACAGCTCTCACTTGAGCTGTAAAGATGCTAGGACAGTGTTCCACAGGCAGAATCTCACTAGCATACTCTACAGCCATGATGCATTTACACAGGCAGAATCTCACGAGCATACACTACAGCCGTGATGCATTTACACAGGCAGAATCTCACAAGCATACACTACAGCCGTGATGCATTTACACAGGCAGAATCTCACTAGCATCCTCCACAGCCCTGATGTATTTACCCCTGATAACTAATGAAAAGAATAATGACTGCCAGAGCCTTGGACAGGGCTTTGCAGGTTTTCCCGATGTCTATTTTGTTAGATGGGTGGTATTTTCTAAGAATTTACTTTTGATAATGACCGATGTGCCAGTTTGAGTCTTTGTCTTTTGCCAGAAAAGATTTTCTGGACTTGAGGTTTAAGTCTTTGAGTATGTTAGTTACTTCTTGACACAATTCTAAAATGGGTGAACTTCTTTCACTTGGTATAAAGCTCAGGGAAGGATCAGAAAAGGTGTCTGTTGGAGGTCACAGCTGTGTGGCCAAATTGCTATGTTTGAGGCAAAACACAAGTGGGGGTGGGGCCAGGCAGGGCTGTGAGGAGCCCAAGCCCCTCTTAGAAAACACACTTTATATTGTTCTATGTGTTTCCAAAACTAAATCTCAGGGTGCTGCTGGTTGTACAGGTCTAGAAAATTCTGCTGTGTCTTTGCCTTTTAATCGTCACAACCAGGATGTTTGAATTTCAAATAATCAGAGTACACACTGCCCCTCCTCTACACACAGTCAGCCTCCACATCCATGGGCCCTCTGTCGATAGACTCAATCAGCTGCACATAAACACTATCTGGAAAAGAAAAACAGTGGGTACATATAGACATGTTCTTAGTCACCATTCTCCAAACATTACAGCATATGCACTGTCTTCATTTACACTGCATTTGGGATCTCTGGTATTGTGACGTGATTTAAGGTTAATTGGAGGGTGTATATGAGTCCTATGCAAATACTATGTAGATTTATGTAAGGGCCTTGGCCATATGCAGATTCTGCCCTCTATAGGTACTGAAGATGTAGAGAATCTTAGTCGTTAAACCTTATTTGTAAGGTCATGACCTCATTTAACCATAACTACAAAACTGTTTGTTAGCTACTGGCATTTCTGCTTAACTAAATATGCATGGCAAAATAACTTGTACAAAAACTGCGTATCTATCTTTATATTTTTTCAACACCTTTCTTTTCAAAAAGTCCTATCTGGCTCATGATCTCTGTCCCATTTGGTTCCTGATCTAATATTATTGTTTCTCTGAACCTTTATCCACTGACATTCTTCCTTGTATCAAAGCAATGAATTCTCCAAACTTAATATGGTCTTCCACCCTGACTTGTAAGGAATCCAATGTGATAATATTCAGAGGTGTGGTGTTTGGGATGCAATAGGTCACGAGAATGGAGCTATCATTTATGAAATGAGCACTTGAAACGTTGTAGCTAATAAACCATGATAATTGCTCTCACTAAAACCTGCTCCAGGTCCATGAATATGTACCATCAAGAAGCCCACTTTGAGACAGTTTGATGGACATTCCTCACTGTACATCCCTTCCACATGTCCAGTTGGTTCTAGTCTTCAAAAAGTTTTACTGTTACAAATAATTCAAACATATATTGGTTGCATCTCAGAGTGAATTCACTAGTAAAAAGACACAATAATTCTCTTTTCTTTCTCCTTTCCAACAACTTCGTCCCTGAAGCTGTGAGGGGAAATGCCCTTCTTTCTGCCTACATCTTCAAATCTTTCATGCCAACTGCTTGCGTAGTAGAAAAGTCATATGTTTCTTGGACCTGAGGCAGCAATTCTTGGCACATTAGTCACAGCAGGCTAGCTACTGTGAAAAATAGCCCTCACTATCTAACGCTTAGCATTGTCAAAGTCTCTGCACCTCCCATGCCACAATGGCAAAAGGCAAAAGGCACTGGGACATGAGAACTTAAACTGAGCAGTGGAGAGAGAGGTAAGAGAGGAGGAAGATGGATGGAGTTGGAGATGGGTTCTCAAGGAGAGTGATTTAATGAGCTCTGATAGATATGGGTGCACATCATGTCTACTCAGACTTCGTGATGAGAAAGGATCCAGAGTGTCACAGAGGAAGTCTGCAAGTCCTTGTATTTAAGTCACTGTGAAATAAGATTCTGAGAAGAGAAAAGACCTCCCAATAAAGCCAGAGTTCCCCAAATCTTTCACATTGTTTTGCTCCATGAAAAGGCTGTTTGTTAGAATTATGGTAATCCTTTGATTCTGGTGTAGTTTTCTGTAATTTGCTGGTAGATTCAGGGTCATATTTGGGGTACATCACCCCAGGAGAATCTTCTAGAGTGGAGAAATGCTTTCTCAGAAGTGGAGGTGAAAGAGTAGTACGTAACCAAAGACAAAATAGAGTCCCTTATGTCAGGGGGGAAAGTGAACCTTTAAAAATACCGATGGCTCTAGGTACTGGGCAAGCCTTTCCTGGAACAATCACAGAATAGCCAACGCCCTCTGAATATCTCTGTGAAATGTCTCAATGCCCCAGGAGGTTGCCTAAGGTAGCACATGACTTAATTGTTAGGTAGATTGCCTCCCCCTTTCCACCCCCCCCTTGCCTCCTACCTGGGTAACTTGCTGATGTTTAAACTAGCCAATCATGTGAAACCGTGCCAATTTCCCCAACCCCCCCCTACCCCATTGTTATAAAAGCTCCTGATTTTCGAGCCACGAGGTCGACCCCCCTGTCCCCTGCGTGGGATACGGGTCGGGTCGTCCCGGAGCTCCGATTAAAAATCCTCATGCTTTTTGCATCAAGACAGGTCTCGTGATTCGTGGGGTGCACGAACAACCCGTGTTTGAAATAGGGGTATTTCTGGTTGGATCTTACAGAGGCATTCAGGTTTAACCAATGAGGGCAAAGTATGGGTCCATTGAATGTAGCCTCTGGGCAAGATCATGTTCCAGTGATTGCCGTGGGTTGTCAAGAAGTTGTCTCTTACAGAGCAGAAAAGATCACTGGTGGACTTGTAACTACTCACCTAGAAGAAGTAGATGAAGAGACTTTCACCACTCCCCACCCCTACTTAGTAGACTAGTTAAAAGCTCCCAACACAAAGGGGTATTTTTAGCATCAGATCTGTAAAGCACATTGTACCCAAGATGGGATTTGAGTGAACTCCAACATAGAAAAGTCATTTTACAATCTGGAGCCGTGTCACATGGGGAAATGTGTTAAATAATACTTTCCTTTCCAAGAGGATTGTATAGCTTGTATAATGAGTTTCTTACCTCAATTTTTTTTCTTTTTGTTAAAAAAAATTGTCTTCTGCTACAATTGCCACATTTTGACTATGGACAGCCAAAAGAGATCACATTCTTATGGCAGAGTCCTTTGTCTTTCGATCTTTTCTCTAACATTACTCTGTAATAAGTTTCTGCCAAGGTATCCATATCAAAGCCATAGTAACCAGAGTTTAGGTATGAAAAGGCCCAGCAACACAGACTTGAGATGGGCGCTGTTTGTCTGATATCCTTTGTTCTCACAGGTCTTCTGGTAATGGGCCTGTGGAGCCTAATACGCTTGCTTGAATATCCCATTCAAATAATCTGTCTAAAAGCAGGCCCTGGAATGTAATAGAATGCCAATCAAGGGCAGCAATCCTGTGGTCAGCCCCTGCACATCTGACCTGAGCAAAGCTTTCCTTGGCTTCATGTTTCATCCTCCTGTAATAACCAGTGGAATCAACTCAGATATACAGTTTAAGGATGAATGAATCTATTTTTTTCATGGTACTTCTCCCCTCCAAATCAGTGTTAATTGTTTTGAAATCCCAGTTGAAAGACACTAAAAATAAAATACAAAACTTGGAAGGGGGGGAGAGGTTGCCAGTGTATTCTGGAAACTAAAGCCATTCAAGGTGAAAGGCACTTGTTGCTCAGGTCTCTTGACGCCCAGATAACTGCTCCTAACAGTGAATAGTTAGCATGTTGGTAGTGTGGCTTCAGATAGGATTGGTATAATAAAAAGAGACGAAGTGGAAGCCACATCTCTTCACCCTGTTTAAAAAACTGCATTGTCAAACTACTTCGAGGTAAGCACAATGTATTTAATTAATCTTTTTGGTTTACTCTACAGAACTGCACAGTAGGATTCTATTGTCTAGAGGAAGCCTGGGGCTGGATCCAGTCTGGCTTGATAATTCACCTGTTTTGCTTTCATTGAACAATGTCCCTTCTCACCCCTGCAAATCTTGAATTCTGAATACAATCATGCATACTGTATGTCTGGGAGACCGATGGCATGACCTCATCATGGAAGCAATTTACAGGCACAATACGAATGCATGCCTGTATTCAGAAGTGTTTTTCTTATAACCATTGTAAACTAGCTCATTTTTTAAGGGGCCATTTCAAGACAAGGGCCTGCTCATTCCATCAGTCACAGTTTCTCTGAATGCAAAAGATGGTCCAGCTTGTGGAGCCACTGTAAGGGTGACTCTAACTCAGTTGGGAGGGATATTTGGTGTCTTTGAATAAGGCCTTTGCTGGCCCAGTGTGGACTTCTTCAGGTTTTGGAAGTCAGCAGATCAGAGAGACTTGAAATCTGCAGCCATGTGTGATGTAGACCTGTACTGATATTTTGAACTTGTTCCTATGAGTCAGATCCAAGGGTATCTTTATACCTTTGGTAACAACACTACCTCTCTGTGGGACCTGGAAAGGCGGTCTGTGTTCTGGTTGAGTGAGGCTTACTCCTGAGACCCAGTAGAAAACTTTACAAGGGGCGGAACAGTGATCCACGTTCCCAGACATAGGTACCTGACACCATGAGTCCTCAAGTTCATAATCCTGTGACTATTAGTCACGTAGATAATGTTCCAAGCTCCTGGTATTCTGGCTAGACTCCACCCCCACAGTTAACCTGGCAATAGCCAGGTATGCTCTTCCCCACAGTTACCTGGCAACAAGGTAGCCTAGCCCACTATAATAGCCAGAAGCTGGAAAGAACTCAGATGTCCCTCAACAGAGGAATGGATACAGAAAATGTGGTACATTTACACAATGGAGTACTACTTTGCTATTAAAAAAATGAATTTATGAAATTCTTGGACAAATGGATGTATCTGGAGGATATAATCCTTAGTGAGGTAACCCAATCACAAAAGAAGTCATTGGATATGCGCTCACTGATAAATGGGTATTAGCTCAGAAACTTAGAATACCCAAGATACAATTTGCAAAACACAAGAAAATCAAGAAGGAAGACCAGCGCGTGGATACTTCATTCCTCCTTTGAATAGGAAACAAAATACCTATGAAAGTAGTTACAGAGACAAAGTTTAGAGCTAAGACAAAAGAATGGACCATACAGAGACTACCCCACCGGGGGATCCATCTCATAATCAGTCACTAAACTCAGACACTATTGCATAGGACAGTAAGTGTTTACTGAAGGGACCCTGATATAGCTGCCAGAAATGGATGCTCACAGTCATCTATATGATGGAACACAGGGCCCACAATGGAGAAGCTAGAGATAGAACCTCAGGAGCTGAGGGGTCTGCAACCCTAGAAGAGGAACAACAATATGAACTAACCAGAACCCCCAGAACTCGTGTCTCTAGCTCCATATGTAGCAGAAGATGGCCTAGTCAGCCATCATGGGGAGGAGAGGCCCCTTTGTATTGCAATCTTTATATGCCCCAATACAGGGGAAAGCCAGGGCCAAGAAGTGAGAGTGGGTGGGCAGGGGAGCAGGGTGGGGGGAGGGGGGAGGAAACTTTCAGGATAGCATTTGGAATGTAAATTAAGAAAATATTTAATAAAAAAATTGAAAAAAAAAGGGGGCTGCTTGGCCCCTTTTCTCTCTCTCTTACCCTCTTGCTCTCTTTCCCTGCTCTTACCTCTCACCTTCTTTCTCCCCACCCCTTCTCCTTTCTCTCCATGTGGCCATGGCCAACCTCTCCTTCTCTACCTTCTCTCTCTGTGTCTTTCTATAATAAAGCTCTAAAACCATGTATCATCTCTGCTCATTCAGATCTACTAGAGCAATAGAGCAGGCTTTCCTCTAATGAGTGTCTAACCTCCCCCTAGGAGGCCTTCCTGTGCTCCAGCTATGGCTGCAAGCCAACCCAAGCCACCCTCTGAGCTAGCAGCCTGGGATAGCCAGACTCTCGCCTGTGTGGGGACCACCTAGTGCCTCCTCCCCCTGCCCCTTTTCCCTTTGGCCTCCAGGCAGACCAATCTGCCCCCTAGGCCTTCACTTTGTTCTCAGCTCTTCTGGGACATGCAGCTGCATCTGAGTTGTCTGAGACTGAGAACCTGTTGTCTCTGGCCTCTGTGAGGCCCAGAGACTCTGACTGCTCCCTCTCTACCCCTGTGGACTGGGGTTCAGTGGCTTCCCACAGCCAGACACCTGGGTGGACAGTGTGGAGAGCATGCATGGCAGTCCCCTGTGCTTGCTTACCCAGAGCCCCGGAGCTCTGGCAGGATGCAGGTCTTCTCTCCTACCCCCTTCATTTCCCCACATAAGGTACCCCACACCTCTCTACTTTGTGGAAGTGATAAGGACACCTCTTAAAAGTTAGGAAAAATCTCTTGCAGTCATCCATCTTCTATGTATCTTGCTGAATGGCTCTACAAAACTGTTTTCTGGATGAGGTAGGGCAGTTGCACATATATGGTCATAGCCATTATGACTGCACACACAAGACCTCTGCAGGCTAAGACCAGACAAAATCCCAGTATGGAGAGAGGAAGCATGACCTCCTACCCCTACATACACATTACTGAACCTATTGACAGTTGATAGCTAATGGGAAAGAGAGGGTCAGATTTCTCTAAGGGTGCAGACCTTGGTGGGTTGAACACTCTCCACTGAAGGCTATTCATTCAAGAGTATATATGGTCAGCACATACTATGCTTGATTGGTTTAAAAAAATGGAAGACAGGAGGTTGGGTGGGTAGGGAGGGGGAGGAGGGATAAATGTGGGAGGAGTGGGACTTGGAGATGTATATAATCAAAATACATTGTATAGAACTGTCAGAGAAGTAACAAAAAATGAGGAAAAAATAAAGGAGTCAGCTCTAGAGAGATTAAGAGCATATAGGGCTCTTGCAGAGTACTTGGCTTTGGTTTCCAGTACCCAAGTCAGCTAGTTCATGACTACCTGTAACTACAGCTATAGGGGATTTGATAGTCTCCTCTGGATTCCAAGGGCACCTGCACTCATGTGTACAACCCACACATATCATTACAATTTAAAAATAATAAAAATAAGTCTTGAAATGGGAATAAAATTTTATATAGACTTTATGAAAACTAAAAAAATAAATGACTTATAAGATCAGTGTACAGGCCATTCCTGGAGATTCTGTAAGCTGACATGGAGGTAGACTGATAGGAAATGTACATTACTTTGTAAGCATGTAAGAGAACTCTCAAAAGAAAGCAAAGAAATGTAGTGGCATCCATTCTTTGTAGTAGTGCAGATTAAAGAAACAACGTGTTCTTCATCCCCTGGACTGAAGAAAGTGTTGAAAAATATGTGTACAGGGTCAGGAGCAATTACATCAATGAGAATACACACTATTCAACCTCTTTAAAAATTAGTGTTATATACTAAAGTTAAACACACAAAACAGTTTCAGTAACCCTAGCCTGAGAGATGGACACAGTGAATAGGAAGCTGAGCACTAAATCAGTACATTTTTGCAATTATGTTTGATAGACTAGGCAACTGGTACCCATGTGACTTCAATACCCATGCTTATGTGGGTATGGGCATCTGATCAGAGTGAGCGAGCAGAGTGAATTCGATTCTCAGGGCAAACTGACCCATTCTAGGAGAGTGTTAGAATAGGTTAAGACAGTCTTCTTCATTCCCTGTGGACACACTGCACAGTTTACTTACATGTAGATATTCGGATATTCGTAAGCTGAAGAGCTGAAGGGAACATGGAGCAATAAGAGCAATGAGCTACACTTAGGATATGAAGAGATAATGACACCAGAAACATACTTCCCTTCTTCTCTTCAACCCAAGCCAAGTTGGAACTGACTGCTCTTCCAAAGGTCCTGAGTTCAATTCCCAGTAACCACATGGTGGCTCTCAACCATCTGTAAAGGGATCCGATGCCCTCTTCTGGTGTGTCTGTAAATCTCTACAATACACACACACACACACACACACACACACACACACACACACACACACACATTTATAGTCTTGAAAAGGGGAAAAAAAAAGAAAAGAAAAGATAAGAAAAGACAAGAAAAGGCCAAGAAAGGCATTTCTTTTTCTAATGGAAGGAGTTCTTTCTGCAGTGAACCAGTGGCTTTGAATGATGCCAAGTTCTATCTTACTTCCTATCTGGGCTATGTTGTTGTTTTAGTGGATGCTTTGTTTCCCTAGACTATTTGATTGGCTTGTCTTTCTCTCTTTTTTTTTTTCTTTTTTTTTTTAAGATTTATTTATTTATTATATGTAAGTACACTGTAGCTGTCTTCAGATGCACCAGAAGAGGGTGTCAGATCCCATTACAGATGGTTGTGAGCCACCATGTGGTTGCTGGGATTTGAACTCATCACCTTCAGAAGAGCAGTCGGCGCTCTTAACCACTGAGCCATCTCACCAGCCAGGCTTGTCTTTCTCTTGATGGAAGAATAAATATGTGCTTTCTCTTTGTGAGGCCCCATCAGTGGTCTCATCCAGTCTCTGAGTCACTCTATTTCACTCCTTCTTGAAGACATTCTCCTTGGAGCCTGCTAGCTTCCTTTTCTTACTTTGGTTTCCATCCAAGCTTACACTGTGATCAACTTCCTGGTATTTGATTTAGCAGAATTCCCAAGTTATCTTACCATTTCTCCCCTTCTATGGTTCGCTTGGGTTTTACCTCTGTTTTGGTGGTCTATGAATCAAGGCACCAGGAATAGACTGTCTTGGTGCTCTATGGCTGAAGAGAATCCTCCCATTCACACTGCTTTGTTGATTACAGTTCAACTTAATATGTGGCAATGGAAACAGTCATGAGAGCTTTTGAGGCCATTTCATCTTTGCAGACAGACATGCTGGGATTTGACTATGATGTCATCTTCTGAGTAAACTATTCCTCATGTAATGCAAGGTAGGTTGTAGAAAATTCTATTTTTCTACTCCACCCTCATCCTAGTTTGTTTATGTTATAAATTGATGACCTCTATTAACTGAAAGATGTGAGATTTCTAAGTATCTACTTGAGGCTCAGAATTCATTTGATGTCTTTGGAAATCCAGCATACAGATGACATAATCAAATATGCTTCTGAGATATGAACTCTTAGTCTTAGGAACCATATCATCTAATCCTCACAGCCCTGAGACCACCATTGTGTCTGTATATTGGATTTCCATTTTCTTAGATCACAGACACTATGGATATTATAACCTTTTACATTATCAATAGTGTGGATGCATGTTCATGTGTATGTGCATGTATGTGTGTGTGTACATTCAGTATATCTAACTTATTTTTTGAGACAGGGTCTTTCAATGAACCCAGAGTTCACCCATTCAACAGGAATATCTAGTCAACAAGCTCTAAAATCCTTCTGAGCACACCCTCCTATGGACTAAGATTATAAGTAGGGAATACCATGTTTAACCTCAAGTTCCCACATCAATGGGACTGGAGCTTTAGCTACTGAACCATCTCCCCAGACAAAATTGTAGTAGTAGTAGTTGTTGTTGTTGTTGTTGTTGTTAGCATGCAAAGTAACTGGCATTAGAACACACCCCCACACCCCCACACACCAATACTCTTTGTTCTTCCCCTATCAGGTCAATTTATACAGTAGCTATTGGCCCTGATAGTTCCTTTTAAATTTCCAATCACTAACCTTCACTTAGTTCCTTGACTATAAATCTCACCCACGCTAATGTTTTTGCAATTCAGGTTTACTTTCTTCCCATTGCAAGATGCTGTTGCAATGTTACCTATATCCTTCTTGACAGGCTTCTCCTTAAAAGCCTTCATGACCATCCTTAAAAGGTGTTGGGCACTTTTGTTCCTCTGTAAAGATAATGCAGGCCCTCTACATGAAAGGAAGCATCTAGAATGGGGTATTTTATGATTATTATACAGATTGCATTCTCTGGGTCTCAGTTCACAATGGGACTAAATTTAGGACACCTTACAAAACTTGACAATGTAGATTTGTGATCTGCTCAAATGCAGGAAGTCAGAGAGAAAATCCTTCAGTCTTCCTGCATACCCTGGCATACCTTAAAACAGTAAGGATGGTTATAAGAAAGAGACACAAGGGCTCAATGTATCTATCGCTCATTGTTAGAAAATAGTAAAGAGTGCCATGGGTCAATAAGACATGACTCAGACAGTTATTTTAAATTATAGCAAGATACACTGAATAGTAAGCACTGTTTCTAACTCAATGTGACCAAATAGGAAGATAAAACGAAGCCAAATGAACTGCTGGTTTCTAGTTTAATAAAAAATGGTGATGGTTTTGAGTGCTCTTTAAAAAAAAATAATTGAATTTGCATTTACATTTTTCTTTTTCTAAGCCAAAATAATTTACTAGTTAAAATTTGAGGTGCTTCCACGAGACCCCTCAGAGCTCCCAGGAACTAAACCACCAAGCAAAGAGTACACGTGGAGGGATCCATAGCTCGAGATGCATATGTAGCAGAGGATAGCCTTATCAATGGAGGGGAGGTCCTTGGTCCTATGGGGACTTGATGCCCCAGTATAGGGGAATGTTGGGGCAGTAAGGTGGGAGTTGGGGGGGGAGCACTATCATAAAAGCAGGGTCAAGGGATGATGAGATAGGGTGTTTGCAGAGGGGAAACCAGGGAGGGGGAATAATATGTGAAATGTAAATAAATGAACTAACCAATAAAAATAGTGATAAAAATAATAGAGTTAATTAAAAACTTTTTACCTTTGGACTAACTTACCAACTCAGAAACTAATATTAATGTCAGTTTTCATGCTTAAAAACTTATAAGAAAACAAAATTTGCTTCATGCTATATGATAGATCAAATTATAATGTATTTTAAAATAGGTTAAAATTAGAAATAATTATAATGTATTCAATTAGTGTCTTTTATACAGGAATGATTAAGTGAGATTTTTTTAAAAGAAAGATATATATAGTTTTTAAAAGTCTTTTATTCACTAGAAGGCACATAAAGGCAAGTATTGGTGGTAGTGAGTGCTATTCCCAGACATTTGAAAGGTGACAGTGTAAGGCAGAAGAGAGAGACTGACAATATCCAGGCACTTCTTAGGGCCACCATCAATCAAACACTCTGTCCTTGCCTTCTTTGTCCACAAGGAACTGCCCTCATGGGTGTGTGGTGACTGACAGACTTACAGAAATACCAGGGCACTGACTGACACTAACAGTGGCAGAATCTCTTCTTCTTGGAGACATAGATGTTGAGTCCCTTCAGTTAGATTCTTACCCACAGGCCTCTGAATCTGGGGGAATGTACAGCAGTTGAGGTGTGCACTTTTTTTTTTTATATAGATATTTTCTTTATTTACATTTCAAATGTTATCCCCTCTCCTGGTTTCCCCTCTGAAAACCCCCTATCCCCTCCTCCCTTCCCCTGCTTACCAACCCATCCACTCCTACTTCCTGGCCCTGGCATTCCCCTACACTGGAGCATCGAACTTTCACAGGACCAAGGGCCTCTCCTCCCACTGATGACCAACTAGGCCATCCTCTGCTACATATGCTGCTGGAGCCATGGGTCCCTCCATGTGTACTCTTTGGTTAGTGGTTTAGTCCCTGGGAGCTCTGGGGGTACTGGTTAGTTCATATCATTGTTCCTCCTATGGGGCTGCAAACCCCTTCAGCTCCTTGGTTCCTTTCTCTAGTTCCTCCAATGGGTACTCTGTGCTCAGTTCAATGGTTGGCTGAGAACATCCACCTCTGTTTTTGTGCACACTTCTAACCTGACTCCTCTTTGTCCTTCCTTCTGACAACTGACTCATCCTCAAAGGTAGCTTAGGGTTCTTGTTCTTATATTCTAAAATAGCCTCCCACAGGCGTGATGCTGAAGATAGCAAACACTCCTTCCATTTTTCTTGGACAATACTTTGAGCAACATTTTAAATCTACTTTTTTTAAAAAATGTTTTTCTTGGCAAGCAACATTTCATATGATAGTACTGTTCTCTCCGAATGGGCTTTGCTTCAAGGACCTTGTCACACTACTGTGTTTTATAGGTGACATCAAAATCAAGGCTACCAACTTGTAGAACTCAAAATAAGGCCCACAGAGCTTACCAGTCTCTCTGAATCTCCATTTTAAGACATGTGGGTTGGACACTCATCACTGTTTACTGTCTCTGTCTTCTTGTCCTTTCTCCTGTCCAGACACTGACATTGGATCTCCTTCTCAAGGAGTCTTCTGCTGTCTTCTGGCAAATCATGATCAATATCTTCCCCAGTTTTCTTAGGTCCCAGATATTTTCACTACCTGCAATGTTGAGTGACTCATTTCCAAAGAAAGGGACTGATTAATTCAACTGCTGGGATATTCACATTTTAATTTCATTGCAGTGATGATTTCTATCATATGAAAATATGCAAAGAATATGTTCAGGTACCAACTCAAGAAATAACTTAATTAAAATCTCTGTGACTTTTGTTTTTTCAACCCAGGCTGACCAAAATCACTTTCCTGGGGGTAGATCCTACTTATTTTTGGTGAACTTCATTAACGTTTGGAGCTACACATGCATAGATATCTTTACCAGTAGGTTTTTTTCTTTCTTTTTCTTTCCTTTCCCTTTCTCTCTTCCTTCCTTCCTTCCTTCCTTCCTTCCTTCCTTCCTTCCTTCCTTCCTTCCTTCCTTCTTTCCTTATTCTCTCTTTTTCTTTCTTTCTTTTGTTCTTTTTTTCTCCTCCTCTTCCTCCTCCCTTCCTCCTCTTCTTTCTTTCTTTTTTAAAATCTTCACTGGAAGTCAAAGTGCTCCACATGCCTATTCATTCTTACTTTAATTTTGTTCATATACTTTTGGTTTCTCTTTGGTTCTGAAGGATAATCTTTCAAGCATTTCCACTGATAGTCTTTAAATAGCATTTAAATGTTTCAGTGGACTGTTTTCTGACTTCCCAAATTTCTGATGAGAAATCAGCTGGGGATCTCACCCAGGAATCTGATAATGTTATTCATGAAAACCATCATCGATACTCTAGAAATTCTGTGTTTGTGTGTTTATAATTTGACTACAGTGTGCTTGGGAGTGACTCTTTTGAATTTCTTCATCTAGATATCATTGAGTTCCTCTGGAAATGTAGACTCATGATTCTGTGCATGAAGTTTGGAAGTTTTTAGCTACTATGCTCAGAAACTTTCCATGTTAACTCCTTTTGTGTGTGAGGAACTTTGATGATGAGGTGCTTGTCTCTGAGACTATGCATTTTTCTGTATTCTGTTTGGTCTTTTCTATTTGGACAGAATAATTAACCCAACTTCATTCTGTTGACTCCTATTTTGGATCTGTGTTTGATTTGTTATGATGACTTTATACTAGTTTCATGATAATACATTTTTAACTTCAGAATTTGTATTTGATTATTTTTTTTATAATTTCTGTCTTTCTGTTGTTGGTCTATGTTTTGTGAGCCACTCTCATGCTTTTCTTTAATTCTCTGGGTTTTGATTAGTTCTCTGAATCTATTGACAAAAGGGAATGTGAAGTGCTTGCATGTTTCAACTTACCATTTCAACTTCCTCAAGGATAATATCTATCTGACTTTAAAAAGGAGAATATACATGCATCATATATTTCTGTTTCTTGTAATTCTTGTTAAAAATAAGATATTTAAATTACACATACATTCACATGCACACACACATACACATAAACACATGTACTCATATATGCACACACATACACACATACACACACATATACACATACGTACACATATACACACACTTATGCACATACGCACAAGCACACACATGTACACAAACATGCACACACAAATATACACAGGTACACACATGTACACATATAAACATGTGCACACATGTATACATATACATACATGTACATAAACATACACACATGTACACAAACATAGATATGCACATGTACACACATACACACCTGCATACACATGCATATACATGTACACATGCATACACACATACTCATATACATGCGCACCGTCCCACACATACATGCACACATACATGAGCATATGCACACACATGATCATGCATGCATATGCACACACATACACATATGCACTCATATGCATATGCTGTATCTGTATATATCTGAAAATCAATGTCTCCCTCCCAGGACTTGTTGATACTGCTGTTGTGGTTCCTCTGTGATTTTCCTGGACTAATTCTACAAAGTCTCTATCATTATGTGTGACCACTGAAATCTCTCTAGGTTAGCTTCATGGTCAGCTAATGATTATACAAGGATTGTGTTAAATGCCTTCAACTGAGCTACGGTCCCAGCTTTCTCTGAGGAGCTGCATGTGCTGCAGTTGCCACCAGCATGTCAGCAGCTAGTTTATAGATCTCAATGAGTCATCACTTCCTGCTTGCACAAGACCTCAGGGCCCACCCAATGTCAAAAACAGCTCTTCTCATTTTCTCTCCTGTGTTCACATCACACAGCATGACCGTCATCTCTGTTACAGGGATTCCTAAGAATGTGGGAAGCCCAGTACAAAATCTCATTCTCTAGCTTTTCTTTCAAAGTTGTTTTTTTTCTCTTTTTATCAGCTCCAATTAAAGCTCTTCCTTGGACAACTGTATTTTGAAAAACAATTGCTATTGAGTTTTAAAATAAAACATGACTGTTTACAGAACTAAAACTTGCTGATGGGGCAATAAAGGTAGCAAGTCCTAGAGCAAGTCCTAAGAGAAGGGTCAAATAGTGAATCTTCTCTGTAAATGATTCACTTAGAAACCTCCAAATTCATCCTGGTCCCTCCAGGACCTGCTGGGTTACTGACTTTCCCAGACACTGTAGTTTCAGTGCTGTCTGCAAGGGCCCTGTGTGGCTGAGAGGAGCTGGGTAAGATGCCAATAAAGGATGGCTCTCTATGTTCCTCAGCTGCATTCTTTGGGAAAATCTTTCTAGGTGTTTGTAATCCATTAGAGTTCTCTGAGTTCTGAAGAAGTTTGATATCCCTCACTACCTCCTAATTCTTAAGTGTGTTCTTTTGGATAATTTACAGCCATTTAGAGGTCTTTTCTAAACTGTTTGAGCACGGGTTTCTTCTCTGACAAGGTTAGTAATGTAAATGCTTTGCCTTTCACGTTTAGACCTGAAATGAACTCAAACCAGTTTCTTTGCATATGTGAGGTGGAAACCAGACTCGTGCTTTTCCTTCCCAATTTTTCCATGCTATCTCCCTTCCTCTCTTCCCACCTCGATCTGTAAAGCCACTGGACTGTCTGTCTTTCCTGGAGTGGATCTAGTTGAGTGCGTTGCTGTCAAGTGTTGACCATTTGTGGTGCTTAGTAAAGCTTGGCTCGCTCCTCACACTGTCCACTTGTTGCTAATGGAAAATTTTTTTTTCTGCTTTCTCTTTGGGTAGCCAATGAATCTTCTCATTATGTCACCGGGACTTTCATGCAACCTGTATAGAGTTTAACTAGCTGCTCCTACAGTCCTGTTGAGTTCAGCAAAAAATCTTAGCACTGTACTTTCTACTTTCCTTTTAAGCTTTGGTCTTTTGAGAATCTTTCACAAAATTTGCTTTCTTTTTTAAAAAATATATCATTTAAAACATTTTTCATTCTTAGTATTTTAATTGAGAAAAATTTCCCCCTCATATTGCCAGGAATGAAGTCTTGTGTTCACATTCGGTTCTTTTGACTTCTGTTCCATTTTCTTGTCACTTCATTATGAAAGCCTGCGAGGAGCAGTGTCTGCCAAGGTGATAATTTATGCAACTAATAGTGTGCAGGAGAAGCAATGCGAACCCTGCCTTCTACATGCTGAAATGCCACATGAAACTTTCAGCTCATCTACCAAGCCTTCCTGGCCTGGCATACACTTTTCTGTGTTCTTCCCCTATGTTGCCTTTACCTTTTACATGTCAGTCCTTCAGCTATGTGTAGCATGGAGGAAGAGAGAGGTGGGTGTTCCCACCACTGCCTGGCCTCTTGGAGCTGGGAGTGAATGCAAATACACCTGACTCCAAATCATGCTCTTTTCTCAGAGTACCCATCTCCCAAAGATCTGCAACATGCTTTGAGACCTCTGGGAAGAATGCTGTATTAGTCCAAACACAGCTCCCTGACATGTACTGTACTGAAGAACAACCTTGTCTGACTGTCAGGGAGATAGACAATAGGAATCAAAGTGGCCACAAGTTTTTGGGCAGGTAATTATTTCCTGTTTTTGTTTAGTCTTCTATTTAATGCACCCGACTTAACCACCTGCTAATGATATGTGGGAGGCAATTTGTATAATTCAGAGCCATGCATTTCAACTTTTATATAGTAGACACGCAGGCCACACATGAACAAATAATTTGAAAATGGAGAGAAAATTTAAAATATGTGTGTCAAAGATTAACAATGGCACCTACAGACAGGGTTTTCTGGTCATATCTAGAGAAGCCTGAGGTGTTTCTGGAATGTTTCAAAAAAGAAACAACTTTCTGTTTGTAAAATAATAATAATAATAAATAATAATAGATAATAGTAATGATGATAAATAATAATAATAATAATGAGAGAATCAGTGGACTGGCAGGACTTCTCAGTGGGTGAAGCTGGCTTGCTGCCAAGCTTGATGGTCTGAGGGCAATCCCTGGGACCGACATGGTGGAAGGAGAGAACTGGCTTCTACAAGTTGTCTTTTGACCTCCACATGTACACTGTGGCATAAATATGCACCCACGGACACACTTAAACATATAGACACACAAGTAAACACGTTAATTACTTTTTAAAAATAAAGGTTAAGTACCACGCGTCTTATACATATCATGGTGACGAAAGCTAACATTAAGGTAGTTAATACTTGAAAACTACCAGGAGAAGAAATCCTAGGTGTTTTTCATACAAACACCTAAAATAAGTATGCAAAGGAATGAATATGCTAATTAGTTTGATTATAGTAATCACCTCATAATACATCCATATATCAAAACATTGTACCATAAATATATGATTTTCAATTATGCTATACTAAAGCTGGGAAAAATAAAACTCAAATTAATTTATCCTGCATTATCCTCTTGTGCAAGCTAATTTGATAAGCCAATGTGGAACCAAAAATAAGGAAGAGGTCAAGGGGAGAAATGCTGCTTTTATTAACAGCTACTTAGAAAGATCACTTGAGGAGACCAGATATGTAATGTCTCAGTTGGACCGATATGATCAGATGGATGAAAACAGTGGAAACGTTATTGTCACCATTCTATGTAGACATTACTTTCTGATTCAAAGAACAGCTTAATTTTTTATACAGTATCAATATATGAAATTAATCATACAGATTAAGGATATGAAATAACAGTTTTCTGCTCAAATGTTCATTTTCCTGCATTTGGCAGTGCAGCTCCATGTCCCTCCCTACCTCTTTCATCCCCATGACACTCACCTTCTCTCCTCTTGTGTCCACACTGTTGCTAAAATAAAAGGATGAATCATCCTCATTGTGCCAGAATGGAAAACTCATGTGGATTTTCCAAGTATTAAAAAAAACACACTAAGTAAATGGTCAGCACACGGTGGGGCTTAATGGAATGCCTTTTGATGAGTTGGAGGCCTTGCTTAATCATCTCTAATGGAAAGATGAAGGCTCTGCTCTACGCCACTGCCAATGATTGCATCTGCCGGGGGTTTGAGGACACACCTCTTGCTTGCCATTCTCAACTTATCTTTATTCAAAACCAGAAACCCCCAAACAAAATGCTTACCAACCACCTCTAACTCACTCTTGCATATTACATCTGAGGAGCTGTTATATGTGGGTCAGGGTGAGGAAGAATGAGCTGCCCTCAGTCTCCATGGACACAAAGCCTTCTGCAGATGGTAGCCAGGTCCAACATCTCTCTTATCTAATGACCCTACTTGCAAATTGCATGATTTCTTGCTATTATTTTTATGAGTTTCTTGGGCTAGGGGAATATGAAAATGGTGAGCAGGAGAGTGGGAAAGGATTTTAATTACTTTAATGGAGAAGTGGGTTAATTACAGCTCAAGAAACCACAACTTAGAGCCATATGATCATCCTATCTGATGAGACTATATCCTCTGTACAGCTCTGAATTTCATTTATCTGATCCGTGGTGTGTCAAACAAACCCCGCTGTGTTTTCCTGGGTATTAAATCATGTATGTAGGACACTGAAAGCTGAAATGGTTCGTGTAGAGTACGGCAGATGGTACATGCTGGCAAGACCATCATGTGGAAGCAATCCTATTACTCAGTGAGTTGAGGGTCAGCCTGTTGCACGACAACATCCTGTCTCACAAAACTGAGACAGAAAGAAAAAGAGAAAGACTAAGGAACCTAGTGTTATGTCAACTTGACATGATCTAGAATCATTTGGAAGAAAGAACCTCAATTGAAAACAAAAAAATGCTACTACCAGATTGGCCTATGGGCAAGCCTGTGGGGTATTTTATTGATTCATGTGGCTGGATTCTGCTTCACTGTGTGTAGTGGATCCCTGGGTTGGTTGGTCCTGGGTGGTATAAGAAAGGCTGAGCAAGCCATGAGAAGCAAGCCATGAATCAGCATTTCTCTGTGGCTTCTGCTTCAGTTTCTGCCTCTAGGATCCTTCTAGTTTCTGCCTTGAACTCGTGGCCTGACTTTCATGGAAGACAATGTACAACCATAAGTGTTGAAATAAACCCTTTTCTCCTGCAGTTGATTTTGTTCATGGTGATTTATTGCATCAATAGAAAGACAGAAAGGGTGGAGAGAAGAGTAGAAGGAGAGAGGAAGGAAGGAGGAGAGGGGAAAGGTATAGGAAGAGGACGAGAGGGAGGAGGCCAGAACAAACTTCTGGAAATTAGTCTTTCATGCAATAGGATTGAGAGATAAAGACATAGGGAGACAGGGCATGATGCACTCTCTGACTGGGTTAGTGCCTTTGTTGGAATGCTTTATGAAATTTGTTTAGTTGTGCTACCCTGACTAATTAAAGACCCACCAGCAAGACCTCATCTTTAGAACCAAAAGAAAGTCCTTTCCAGATACCAAACCTACTGACAAATGACCTTAGACTTTGCAGCACCTTGGTTTAGAGCTATAATTGATACATTCCTTAGCCAGAGGGAGTTTATCTTCTCAGCTGGCACACACCAAGGCAGTTTGGGGTAATTTAGGAAAGGACTGCAAGGCAAATACCCACGAATTTTACTTGGTTCTTTTGTGATAAACTCATATTTCAGAGGATACAAATCTTCTATTTATATTATAACTACCACAGGTGACTTCTCATTCATTTAAACATATCTTGAAATAGTTGCTTGCATTTCATCAACGCCATCTCCAATGCTCAAAAATATCTCAGAATGTCGACATACACAGGTCATTCTGTAGACACATCCCTCAGGAGCATGAGATGCCCTTGCTAGCTCTTCAGAGAATATTGCCCTTGCATTTGTGATGGCCAGGAGCCTGATTTGCAGTTCTGGGTTAAATCTTGGGTGTCCTCTTGTTGTATTGACTTGAGTCAATGAGAGTGTGCTTGCCGTCTTCAGGCACTGCAGTTTCCCAAATCATCCATGGAATGCACTGTTACAGGGTTTGAACATCTATTTCCATTGCCTCGTTGTGTGCTTAACTACTTTAAAACCTTAAAACAATCCACCATGGCAAGATTTCCAAGCTTCGCTGCTCATATGTCTGTTATTTTCTTCAATGTTGCTCCCCTGAAGTTCAAATAGAAATGAATGATTATATTATTTGCTGAACTTG
Source organism: Mus minutoides (assembly GCA_902729485.2). Classification (NCBI taxonomy): domain Eukaryota; kingdom Metazoa; phylum Chordata; class Mammalia; order Rodentia; family Muridae; genus Mus; species Mus minutoides. The sequence continues at coordinate 964,551 of LR749523.1, forward strand.
GCATATTAGTAGTCTCTAGGACATTAACCATCCAGCCAGCCTCTTTATTTATCCTTTTCATTTGAGACAGATGGACACACATTAAAAAGATTTTTTTCTTTATCAGCTATAAACTACCAGGTCTTGAATGAAGCATGTTATCTCCCAGTGTCTGCTTTCTCATCATCAAACAAACAAACAAAATACCTCCAGACAACATCTGTTCATTGCAGTGCCTGCATCCTTCCTGCTTGGCCCATTGCTCAGTCCCTTGGCCTTTCTGGTGACTAGCACTGGCCATAGGGCTCACTCTCAGAGAATAAATGTGATGAGAAGTGACATGTGGCTGAATTTGTTATTTGTCTGCTGCTGTGATAAAGCGCCATTATCAAAAGCAGCTTGGGAAAGAAAGAAGGAATTTTGAGTTGTGGTTCCAGAGAGATATGAGTACATTATGGTGGGGAGACATGACAGCAGACAGTAGACATTTGCTCCAGTGGGAATCTGAGCATCTATCTCTTCAATTGTGAACACAAGCAGAGAGAGTGAGCTGGGAGAGCAAAGCTATGTACTCTTAAAGCCCAACCCCACTCGCACACTTCCTCCCCCAAGTCCAGATCACCTCTCCAAAGAGCACTACAAATTGGTGACCAAGTGTTCAAGTACCTGAGTGTATTGGTGGTATTCACATTTAAACCACTCCAGTGGCATCTGCATAAAAATCCTAAGGAGGCACTGGTATATTTTCACATCTATTTCTTTAGGACGGCTGGTTACAAAGAGTCATGAGGTCTCAGACTTGTGGAGACCGAGCATAGAACATGACCTTATTTGGAGAACGTTATGACCCAGGGCTTGTCCTGACCTTTGCATTACCACATAAAACAAATCAAAACAAAGCACACAAAGCCCAGGGCACCTTATGTTTTCTATACCTGAAGAAAACCACTTAACTTCTACTCTATTATAATACACAAAGAAAGGCTAAAGTCAATCAACGTAGGCTGATATGGGCGTAAAGGCAACCCTTTCATTGGGCCCGCTACTTCATACATCTCCCTGATATCAGCTACTAGGTTTAGAGGAACTGGGGCTTAGGAATCAGGGAAGGAGAACAAGTGATCAGAGTGTCAGGAAAAGAACTTTAAGGCCAGCATATCACACTGGCCAGTAAAAACTGATGAGAAACTTTGAAGGAATCATCTGTATCTTCTTGGGCTTTCATAACATAGCAATGGACAGAAGTCTTCACACACTGCTGGGAGCTGCCAGTGTAGCATCAAGGGGGTGGCAGGCTTGACTCCTGCTGAGTGCAACAAGATTTGTCTCCAGTCTTTCCTCTTAGCTAGGAGATGCTCATCTTCATTGGGCTAGATGCCCGGTGGCAGCTCCCCTTTGTCTCCAAATTCTTCCTTTTTATAAGGACACCTAATCACACTGTGATAGAGTTTACCTAATAACCTCTATTTTAACTTTATAAAGATCTTGTCTCCAAATAAGGTCATGTTCTGGTAGATAGGATGTCAATATATTAATTTTGAGTGGCAGAATTCAATCCATAAAGAGAACTTTTAGGGGAAATTATATTGTCAAAGAAACAATCACCACATAGATATTTAAGAAGTAGGGAAAAAAGTCCATTTAATACTATAAAACAACTCTTGGATACTAATATTCAAGGAAAATAAGGAAAGCTCTCTACCCCTCAACTCTCCTGTGACTGTTGTTGATAATGGGTCAGGCTTAGAGAAGGATCTATGCTAAGTGTAAGGATAGATTGCATTGGTGGAAAACACAAAGTACACATGGCCTTAGCCCTGAGCTCTATCAGCCAATAGAATTCATTCTTATTCTAAAGGTCAGAGGTCATAAGTTCTCCTATGTAAGAAAAGTAAGCTAGGAGGCCAGTCTCTGGAACGTTATGACCCAGGGCTTGCAAAGATATACTGTCTCAAGTTTCATTCTTTACTTCTCATGGATTGGGTCCCCCACTCCCATCCCAGCATGTGAGGCTTGCAGGGGCATGAGGTAGGGGCAGGATCTGGTCCTAGACACAAACACAGGTTCTTTGAAGAACGGCAGATGCTCTTTACCACACAGACATCTTTCTCTGGCCTCATGTTTTGAGTTATAATTTTACTAATTCTCATGCATACTCACCCCACACCCTCTTTCCAATATTGAAAACTGAACCAGAGCCTAGAACATTCTAGGTAAACACTCTCCCACTAAGCTAAATCCCTAGCACTTTGAATTGTAATTGGGAAGGAAAATAAAGGGGTATTGTGGGTGGTGGCTGAAGCATGGGATTTGCTACAGTAGCTATCAGTTTTCTAGTGACTAATTTTATGTACAGTTAAGGCTCATTTAAGACTTAAGATCCTGCAGAGTCCATTGGGCTGCAACACACTTGAAAACAAAAACTGCAAGCCAGTCGTTTGTTGTACCAGAAGTGACCTAGCTGCTTTGCATTTTATTTATCCTTAAATATGAATAAATTACAGTGATGCCCCGGGTTCTAATAACTGCTTGCATCCACTACTGATATTTTTCCTGGTGCTGAAAATTCAACATGGCCCAAAGAAGCACAGAATTGTGGGGGTTTCAGATCAAAAAGCTGGCAGGCCTTGTATCACTCTTACATAGCAAAAGGATGCAGGTCTGTGGTGGCTGAATAAATATTCTAGCTTTGAAGTATCAGTCAATGATATATAGTGTGCTTTAACACATCTTTTATTCCATAAACTGTGTCTGCAACTATTTAAAATGAAACCTGTAAAGGTTCAGATACTTTTCTGTGCACTGCTGATCTTTGTCAGTCTAGTCTTGCAGTCACTGGCAATCATACCCACATACATAGCCATCTACCTGTTGTGTGGTCCTGACGAGATCACTCCCCGAACATGAGCCTGAGGCATCTGGTTTGTTAGTTTGACATAAAAATAGGAGGCAAAAAAGTTTAGCAGGTGATGAATAAGTCACAGAGGGGGTTCAAATCTGATCATCTACCCAAAATGCAAAAACATCCCTAAGAAATGCATTTCTCCAAGACAGAGAGTTTTCTGTGCTAACTACCATTATCACAATGGAGATCATTTAAGAAGAGGAGAGTTTGTGCTATATGGGCACTGCTTTGTGTGGAGTATTCAGCAGAGACTCAAAAGATTATTAGACATCTATATAGTGGAGATCTGGTATGTTGATAAAGGAAATATTCTCTGAACATCTGACCTTTGTTGTAACTAGAGGACTAATCTTAGACATTTTTCATAAGTAGCTAATTGTTAAGAACTCCACACCAAAATAGAAGCAGCAGAATTTATATCTTTGGAAATAGGATTGTTGTGATCATGATATGACTCTGAACCACCAGGAATTCAGCAATTCAGTTGCAGCAACTTTCAGTTAGTAAAGCTCAAACTAATTTGAGTAACTCCACCACACAATGGAATGTAAAATTTCCTTGCCAGCTAGGGTGAGCAATGAGGTCACAAAACCATAGGAACTCTATTATACAGTTCACAAAGACTCATTTTCCAAATTCACAGTCTTGTTTAGATCTTGGAAAAGCTCATAAAATAAAAAATTGACTCTTGCTCTAGTTTTACATATGATGATTATTTTGAACTCATGGGTTCCAAGTGAGTAGTCCAAAGATATCTGTCTACCTAGTGAGTTCTGGAGATGGGATGGAGCTCAGAACTGATTTCAACTACATATTCCCACATGTATAAGGTGGATTTCAAAGGGCTGGAGAAATGACTCAGTGGTTAAGAGTACTTGCTAGAGCCTAAGTTCTGTCCCTAGCACCTACATGGGGCAACTCACGCCTACCCACCACTCCTGGTCCAGAGGTCCCAAAACACTCTATTTGCCTCCATGGGCACTATGTTCACATGAAAACCCTACCTTTCACACATACCTCTAAATAAAAATACTTATAATGTAAACACAGTTTATTTTAATAAACAGGAAAACTCTATGAAGAGTCAGATACGAGTGGCAGATGAAACACTCAACTGTAGATTAACCTTTATTTAGGAAATGATCCAGGAACAGAAATGAACCAAGATACAAGAAGCCATAAGAGAAATATTGGCTTATTAGGAGGAGAATTTGATGAAGAGTGTGTAAGTGCTCCCAAGGCAGTTGTGGACCAAATGCATCACGTGTAGCTCTACTGACTGGGCCAGGATCAACAACCTGGGTGCGTTTTCCATGAATAGTTTCCAATAGATCACCTGTCTGCAACCTCCATTTTCATTACCATCACATTTGAATTTAGAACTGGACACTTTTAAAACAATTTCTCTTCCCTCTGAGTCTGTCCTCCCTTATGATCCTCATCACAGTGGAACCGTGCTTAGTGGAAACCTCTCAGTAACAGTAAATTTTACACAAAAAAAAAAAACCCTGATTATTGACTCAAACGTTATATCTAATTTTTCTCTTTGATATAGTGATTTCCTTTTGTTTCTTTTGGGATCTGGCTTTTGAAAATTCCCTTAATGAGTAATATGCTTAAACTGCCACCAACAATCTTTAACAGTGTGTGTTGCTCACAAACTCATTAACATAATGTATTATAAAATATTTTTCATCTTTACCACATTATAATGTCTATTTGCATCTTTTCTTATCATTGCCATGAAACAAAAGAGAAGACTGGAAATGTTGCTACATTTATTTTAGTCTGTCTCCCTAAGGGCCCATGTATTGAATGAAGGCTTACTGTCCAGCAGTGGTACTGCTGGGAGGTGGTAGGACCTTTACAATGTGGGGACTCCTGGAAGGCAGTTAGACAACTGGACATAAGCCCTTTAAGGGGATATTGGCCCTGGCCCAGCCACTGTCATTTTTGCTCCTGGCTCCCATGAATGAGGCTTTTCCATGCTTCATGCTCCTACCTTATTGTGCTGACCCCTGACAGGTTCTCCAGCAGTGAAACCAACTGACCATGGCTGAAACTCACACCAGAAGCCAAAACAAACCTTTCACCAGCTGTAAGGTGTTTACTTAGGGTATGTTGTTCCAGACTATGGGAAATGGATGCAGACAAAGGTGTTAAAGCCTTTAACTTCACACAGCTGAAGAATTCCAGTGGGCCCTGAATTCTGTGTCATCAGATTCCAAGGAATCAGGTCAAAGGTGCTGTTGGCTTTACCCTGAACACATATTCCATGCCAAGGTCACCCTGGCATCAGATCCCTTGCAAGAACATGTGTGTAGGCCTAAGATTTTAATAAATCTGTATTCCTTTCTATTCTGCCTCCTCATAGCTCTGGAGAGCTCAGTCCCTGGCTCTTTCTGGCATGCCTATTCTCTAGGAGTCCATAGACTGCAGCACCCATTATCCTTAAGGATCACATTAAAAGAGCAGACCATCGCCCACATCAGTCCTGAAGCCATTCATGCAATGCAAACAAGACCTCTTCTCCTGCTCACAGCTTTCTGTTTCTCCATCCCTTTCAATTCTCAGTCCTCAGAAGTTCCATCTGGAATGAATGCCGCTGAAAGAGCCTAGTATGGTCTTTATACAGGGGAGTTTTTGCCCTATTTGTTTAAAGATCTCCCACATGCCTAGCATGGATAATGACCGAAGTAAATCCTCCAAAGCATGTGCAATTAAAGAGCTGCCCAGTAAATGCTAAAGTAATTATTCCCTTCCACTGTTGTAATAGTTCATTATTAAATAAACAGAAGAACATAAGTATACATTGGAATAGCTAAAATAATTCGATGAGAATTCCCATAGCAATAGAGATAAAATTCAACCAAAACTTTGCCCATGTGTGGTAGTTTAAATAGAAATGGCCCCCGTAGGGTCAAATATTTGAATGTTTGGCCACCAGGGAGTGACACTACTTGAGAGAGATTAAGAGATGTGGCCTTGTTGGATTAGGTGCAGCCTTGGAGGAAGTATGTCAGTGGAGGTGGACTTTGAGGTTTTAAAAGTCTATGCTAAGGCCAGTGTCCTTTTCCCTTCCTGCTACTGGAAGATCCAGATGTAGAACTCTCATCAGCTTCTCCAGCATATGTCTTCCTGTATGCCACAATGCTTCCTGCCATTATGGTAATGAACTAAACCTCTGAAACTGTAAGCAGGCCCCAATGAAATGTTTTCTATTATAAAAGTTGCCATGCTCAATACTCCAGTGTAAGGGGATGCTAGAGTGGTGAGGCAGGAATGGAGGTGTGGGTGCGGGAGCACCCTCATAGAGGCAAAGAGGAGGGGTGATTGGTATGGGGGATTTGTGTAAGGAACACTGGGAAGGGGGACAGCATTTGAAATGTAAATAAATAAATAACCAATAAAAATAAGGTTACCATGGTCATGGTGTGTCTTCACAGCAACACTAAGACAATCAGGCAAGGCTAACCTCGACCCTCAAAACAATTCTGCCAATAGTGGGAAGAAAAGCAACCAACTACATAGAGAATTGAATTCCAAGTTAACTGCAGTGACCATGAGACTGGTGACCACAGATCTGCATAGTGGAGGAACAAGTGGTTAACCACCTAGAAAAGTAATGGCACTTTACAGCGTACAACAAAATAGGTTGCAGGTAGATCTGATATAGTACACAGAAAGAGAAAAGCATACGCTAGGAAAAACAAAATTAGAACTGAATATCGACATGGAACAGGATTACATTGACAAGTAAAAAGATTACATACATCACTAATTTTTCTCCATAAAAGGCAAAAACAGTGAAAACATATTTCATGGGCATCATAGACAAGGTGTTCTTAATAGAATGAATTCTACACATTGGTAAAAGTTACAAATCCTATAGATTATTGAGAAGCTTAAATGACAGATTGATTTATAGAATAAATATATGTGTGAATGGCTCTCAAAATAGAAACATGCTTATTTTTTCTTGACAAGAAATTCAAATGCACATTTTGATTTTGGGCTAGAAGTCAAGACCAGGCTATAGCCTCATCCAGGTTAATATCAAATATGGCAAAGATCAAAACATTGGATAATGCATCATGTTAATGAGTGTGGAAGCAAAATCAAAGGAAAATCATAATATCAAAGTGGAAAGTGGTTTTATCTTTCAACTTGATATCCGTTTTTCTTAGGGATTTTTATCTTACTAAGAGATTTCCACAGAACACAGTCTCATGCATGGCTCTTAATTGCAGCATTGTTTTGGAACTATAAAAGATTAAAAATAAGTTAAATGCCCATCGACAGTGAATGAGTTACTACTAACCACCAGCCAAACATCATTAATATGCAAATGCAATAAATAATAAGTCCTTCACATGACAGTTTTGGAAACATCGTTAAGTTAAATTAAGAGTAATTTTTGAGAGAGAGAAGCCTGGAGGAAGCTAACAAGTTTCCTGGTTTCATTCGAGAAAACCCAAGAGAACATATAAATTCATGCTGGACTAGATCATTTCTCATGAGTATGGCACAATCTCGGACGAATGCCACATAAGGAAAGGAAAGTTCCTCTTGCTTCACAGTGTGAGGATACAGTGTATCATGATGTGGGAAATCATGGCAACAAAGTGGCTGCAGCTGCAGAGGCAGGAGCATGCCAGGCCTGGTCATGTTGCATCCATAGTCAGAAAACAGCATGAGATGAATCCTTGTGTTCAGATCACTTTGTCTTATCCATCAAGGGATCCTCCTGGGAGGGTACCACTCACTTTTTTACTCAAGTAAACCTTTCAGAGAACATCTGCCTAGACACACCCAAAGGCGTGTTTCCATGGTGATTCTAAATCCAATGTAATTAAGTGTTGACAATTAAGACTAATCATCACACATAAAGAAGGGGAAAAAAATGATTCAAAGGAAAGCCCTACCAAAACCCTCCATTTAAGGAGAAAGGAAGTGGAAGATCAAAAATGTTCTGAAGTCTCGTCAAATTTAACCATTGTCGGAGAGAGAATTTTACATCCAAGTTAACTGACAGTAACTTTTCCTCTCTCCAAGGATGCCAGGCTTTTAAATGAGTGATGGGAATTTACAAGTTAGGTGTGCTCCTCACCCTGGATGAACTCACAGCTGATGAACAAGGACAGAAACTTACAGGTACGGGGAAGCAGAATGACAGGTCTAAAGTCAGGGATCTGGAGGATTACCCATGAGTCAGAATTCTGGAAAGGGGTACAGAGACTGATGTTTTAGAGTTATGGTAGAAGAAGGCAGGAATCTGTCATTATGAAGAGAAGATGAAGATATGCTCTTGAGAGAAGTATTGGTGTGGCTGACGGCTCAGAATGAACAAGTGAATGACCACATACAGAGGTAGCATTGTCCTTTGAGGCCATAGTGATGTCCGTGATAGACAAGATCTGCCACTTTGTCCTGGGAGAGAGGATCAGACCAATTCACATTAGCAAGTGCCATGCTGTTGTAGGAAGAAGTAAGAAAGTGACAGTGAACAGAGCAAATGGTCACAGTACATGATTCTCTGAGGAGAGGGCATTTGGTTAGGGCTCTGATCTGAAAGACTCTGTCCATAAAGACTGAGTGGGAGGGTGTATGAGCTACTTTCCTTTTGCTGTGATAAAACACCAACACCAAGGCAACTTGCAGATAATGATTTGGGGGCTTATGGCTCCAACAGGTTGTAGTCTGCAATGGCAGAGTGGTATGTGGCACAATTAGAAGCTGAGGGCTCACTCTTTGAACCTGAAGCACAGGGTTAGTAAGCAAGGAGTATACATGGGTTTTGAAAGCTTGAAGCCCTTCCTCCAGTGACATACTTCCACTGGCAGGGCCACACTTTTTTAAGCTTCCTCAAACAGAGCCAACAACCAAGTATTCAAATGTCCAATAATATAGGGGGCATCTCATTTAAGTCACCACATTGCATTTCCTGGTCCCCATCTTCCCATGGCCATATCATAATGCAAAACACATGTAGTCTAACTTCAGAAGTCCCCGTAGTCTTTCAGTCACAGTAGTTTTAAAGTTTGACATCCAACGTCTCTTTTGAGATGTGAGACAATTTCTTTACTGGACCCCCCTACACACACACACACACACACACACACACACACACACACACACACACATCCAAAGAGCAAATTCAAAACTCTCAGCTCATCACATGATGGGACCTAAAATGCATTACCATTCCAAATGGGAGGAATTGAGCACAGTGGAGGAATGCTGAACTAGAGTAAGACGTGAGATTCAGCAAGGCATATGCTAAACCTTGAAGATCCCTATCTCATGACAAGGACTTAAATGAGTCTACCCCACCCCTATCCCCACCCCACGTCCACCCCAACCCCCAGCTTTGCTCCCTCCAGTATACATGCTTCTCTCTGCACTGTCTGTGTGTACTTCATTGGTAGATACCGCAGGGCTCTGGTATCGTAAGCACCTTGGGTCTCCATTACAGCTCTGGTTTCATTTCCATAGCTTCATGTAAAGACCTTTCAGGGTCTCCACACAAGGACTCTGCTGCCATATTGCTAGCCTCAGTGTCTCTCTGCAAGCACAGAGGAAGATTCCATTCCTGTATTACTCATGTATCCTTGGGGACTCTACACCCAGCAGCACACAGGTAACATTGCGGAGCTCCTCTGCCAGCTGGAGATGGAGCCTGCCCAACTTGAATCACATTAGCAGCATCTTTTGTTTGCTCTTCCTTTCTGAGAGCAGACAGTTTTGGGAGCTTTTTTCTTTCATAAGTTGGAAACTTAGCTAGATAGGTTCTTGCTCTGAGAATATCCCTCCCTTTATTATCTGGATTAGATCTCTACTTAACCCCCTATCTCCTTCAGAAGCATTGGCTGCAGCATTAAGTTTCCTAGTATTTTTTTCTCTTTAAACTATAGATTTTATACTTATTTTTATCTCATTTGTTCATTTTTATTATAAAATAATTACTAATAACCACGTGGCAAATCTGACTTTAGGCTGTCTGAAAATCTTCTTTACCGAAGAAATTAGTTCATTACTTTCTAATTTAGCCCCAGGCGAGTTCTTAAGTCACAGGCAGAAAACAGTTACTTTTTTTTTTTTTTTTTTGCAAAAATATCACAAGAATGGCTCCTAGTTCAGATGTTATTATTGTTCTTTTCTAAAGCTTCTTTAGCTGGGCCTTCACAGTCCACATAGCTTTCATCACTAATATCTTCAAAGCTCATATAAGGAGGGCCCGTTAAGCTCTGTGTTTTAGGGGTTTATCTCTATGAAGAGACCACAACCAGGGCAACTCTTATAAAGGAAAACATTAAATTGGGGCTGGCTTGCATTTTAGAAGTTCAGTCCATTATTATCATGGCAGGAAGCATGCAGGCAGACATCTTACTGGAGCTGAGAGTTCTACATCCTTATCTACAGGCAACAGGAAAGACTGTGGGTATAGGTTGAGCATATATAACTTCAAAGCCTACAACCAGTGTCACATTTCCTCCAGCAAGGCCACACCTACTCCATCATGGCCATACCTCCTAATAATGCCACTCCATATGGCCTAGCATTCAAACACATGAATCTATGGGAGCCATACCTGTTCAAACCACCTCACTCTGCTTACAGAGTTCAGCATCTTTTATAAAGCCCCAAAGTCTATTACATTCATCCAATAAAAAATGTTAGACCTGTGACAGAAATAACTTATTCATAGTACCAATATTGGTATTGGTTACTTTTCTGTTGCTGTGATAAAACATCATGATCAAAACTATATGGAGAAGGAAGAGTTTATTTGAGTTATGGTTCCAGAGGATTAGAATCTATGATGAGAAAGGCAGCAGGTGGCAGGTATTTGGCTAAATTACAAGCATGGGGTTCACATTGTACACTATAAGCATAAACACATAGAGCAAATTGAAAGTAAAACATGGCATTTGAAACCTAAAAGCAACCCCCCCAGTAACATACTTCCTCCAGCAAGGCCACACCTCCTAATCCTTCTGAAACAGTTCCACCACTGGGAGACCAAGTATTCGAATGCCAGAGTATATAGGAGAATCCCATTTGAACCACCACAGAGGGTGGCAATAAATCAGAAGGGGCAAAAGTGGGCTTAAATCTGATTAATTCAAGGGTAGGTAGGAAATACTAGCTTATTTTCAAGGGATAAGGAACATTTTTTTTCTCAGATGAGACTTTTTAAAGTAGTATCATGGTATGACTGTGAATTGTCCCTTATGTTATTCACAAGATGAAGGTATTGGAGGCTGTGAAAACTTCAGGAAGTGCTATCTAGATGGAAGAAGTGGATTGTTAGAGGTGGACCATAAGGTTCATAGACTGATCTCGCCTTCCAGTCACCAACTGTCTGCATTGTGGCAAACTGCTGTCATGTAACCAGCTGCCTCGTGCTCTCATGAGAACAAACTGAGCTATTGGAGTCATCCTAACTTCCATCCCACAGTGGAACATTACCCCAAATACATCCTTCCCCTCAAGTCATTTCTCACGTGTGTTTTGCCTCAACCATGAGAAAAGGAACAGATATAGACTGAAGTTAAATTGTACAACACAATGGTAAGGGGCTTGAGTTTGGTTTTCAGGGTCATGAAAAACCATTGAAAAGAGAGGGAAGATGGATCTGATTTGTGCTTTTGGAATATCTGCCATGCAAGTGGCTGATAGAACAGGGCTTGGGACAGGGGTGCACTAAAGAAACTCTTCAGTAACCAAGGAATTGGTAGTGATAGGTTACCCAGGTATAGCAGGGATGGAGAAAAGAACAAGCTTCAGGATTAGACTCTGCAGGCCTTGGCTGGACCATGGAGAACCCTAGACAGCTCTCACTTAGGCTCTTGTTCAGCAGCTGGGTATCTAGTATCTCCTGAGTGGGAAGGGGTTTAGAAATTGGTTTGGGACAAAGGCAGGAGGCTAGATTATTATGTTAATCTTTGATTAACTCCATGGGATTAAAATTTATCTGAATGGAGAATAAATAAAATAATAAATAAAAGAATGGGGAAAGAGTATATAATTGTGGCAATAATAAACAAACAAACAAACAAACAAAATGAAACAGAAAAAGAAAGAAATTTGACCTTTGCTTTGTAATAAAACATAATAAACATTTGCTTTGGATGCTTAATCTTCATTGTGATTCTGAAGTGACATTTATGTTTTTGTTCTTACAGATAAAGGGATGAGGCGCAGTGAATTTATTAATATGGTCCAGGGCCTCATGACCTAAGCCATATGGTACACATTACTCATGCTTTCTCTTTCTAGTTTTTTCTTCCTCCCTTGCTTGTTCATTTCACCATCTGCCATTATAATTGATCTATCTTGCATCTGTATGTTTGTAACATAAGCCACATATGTAATTAAACAACCATATTTAAGGAGTGAAAAGTAGTGGGGACTGGTGATACAAAGTGTAATGACAAAAGACTCTAGAGGCTGAGCTAGATCCTGAGGTCAGCCTTTGTTAAGGTTTGGTCTGTTGCTATGTACTGTAAAGCTAAATATTGGCCCTGGTTGCCTCAGGACAAGGACATCCTCATAGACACCAAATGATGCTTTGAATAAAGATGCCTGCAGCCTGTAGCTGGGCAAAAGAAAGGTGGGCAGAGCTTCAGTTCTCAGGCTTGAGTTCTGAAGGAGAGATGAACAGGAGAGAGCAGAAAGGTGGAGAGAGGAGAAGATGCCAAGGGGTAGGTGAAGGTGAGAATATGGCCAGCCTGAGTAAGAGCAGCCCAGGCAGAACATGGCAAGTTATAACACAGAGTTGTTGACAGGAAGTAGACAAAATAGTTTAGAGGGTTGATATCTGCCCAGCTCTAGTTCTTTAAGGCTTATTATAAAAATAAAGGTTCTGTGTCTCCTATTTGAGAACTGAATGATCAAAGGTAGGGTAGAAAGCTCCCTTTTAATTTTTACTACAACAAGCCTTATCTACACAGTGAGGTGCCCTGGGGCAGGAATTAATCTAAGGCTCTATCCAAATACATTGAAAATGTTTTCAATATGTAATTGATAAGAAAAATGTTTTAAGTTACAACAAGGTCAATATTTTAGGTTATTCTCATATGAGGTCTTCAATCTCTAGAGTGAAGCCAGCACTCAGAGTGCATCTCAGCTCACCAGCCATATTTTGCACACTCAGAATGATGGGGGCTTTGTGGCTGTCACTCTGTCCAGCACAGGGGCATCATTTGCCCTTCTTACCAATCCAGTAGTAAATGGGAATGTCTAGAGGCTAGGACCGTTGCTTATAAAAATATTACAAAAGCTCACTGGACTATAGTAGAAACTCCAAAGAATGGAGACAGGATGAAGAAAGAAAAGAGGTTGAACTCAATTGAAAGCTATTTCTAGGCTCTTATCCTTCTCACCACAGACACTCTATCTCTCTCCTTTCTTCTTCTTTTTTTTTTCCTAGAGAATGGATAAAAGTGATAAATGGTAGGTTGCTAATACTATTCTTAGACACTGTCTTCCTAAGTACCCCAAGCCATCCAACTTCAGGTCTTTCTATGCTGAAGCACATCATTTGTCCTCAGGATGTGGTTAAACATATACGGTGTCTTCTTGAGTGATGACATTAGTATAAGGCATGCAAATGCTTAACACCTTCAGAATTTAGGAGCTATTTTCAAAGCTTCTAATATCTCCAGGGAGCAAACCTCATGTCTCCAAATTTCTCCGAACACAATAGAAGATTGCTCTCTCTCCAACATGAATAATATTTCTGCTTACATGTAGGTCAGCGTCAGACAAACAGCTCTTGTGTCTACAGTCTATTTCAGACTTGGCTGTCATGACAACCGTGGGATTTGGCCCAGGTGTCGTCTATCTCCTGACATACAGACAGCAAGTTTGTAGGCTGGGCTGTGTCTGAGGAGTGGCACTTAGGCAGTGCCCTGTGTGATTCAGCCTAATCTCCTCTGCAGGGTGTCTGACCTGACTGGCTGTGGGAAGTTCCTGTTCCCTGGGATCCTGAATTTATGATTTGGATGGGGAAAGGCGTGGAGAGCATGGCTGGGGTTGCTAATAGTCCAGACTTCCTTGTGATGGCCCAGGGAAGAGATGCTGCAGAAGAGTGAGGGTGGTGTATCCTCCAAGTCCTGTCAGATCCTGTGAAGCAGATTTGACTGATTTTCAGTGTGTTGGGCTCTTGTTCTTTAAAGAAAAATATTTTAAATTGAAATAGAATTATATTACTCACTTCCTTACCTTTCTTTCCTTCAGTGGTACCCCTACCATCTCTGGGAGGTCTTGCATGTTTTCCACAACTCTCAAGTTGATAGCCTCCTTCTCTCTCTCTCTCTCTCTCTCTCTCTCTCTCTCTCTCTCTCTCTCTCTCTCTGTATGTGTGTATCCATATAACCATATACATACACAAATATATACATACTACATACACACACATACACTCACACAGTCTTCAAACATATACATAGGATACATATTACATTAAAATGTTCATGCACAAATCTATATAAATACAATCTGCTGAGTTGGTTTTGGGTGCTGGTGTATGTCTGATTTCAAGGATGATCACTCTGCATTTGATAATTATTAATGGAGCACATTCCTGGGGAGACTAATTCTTCTTCTTCCAGAGATCATTAGTTGCCTATATTTTTTTGTCAAGGGGTGGGATCCCTTGGGATATTACCCCTTCCATGTTAGTATCCATTGATACTGCTATTGTCCCAGTCTTGTTTATGCAGCCATGTCTAGGAGAGACAGTTTTATAGTAGAAGCCCTGATATTCTGACTCTTAAAATCTTTGCTCTCCCTCTTCTGTAGTGTTCCCTGAGCCATACATATAGGAGCTGTGTGTAGCTGTATTCACTGGGGCTGGGCTTTCCATGGTTTGTTGATCTCCATATCATGTCCAGGGTGATTTTTTTCTGTGAAGCTCTCCATTTGTTGTAGAGAGAGGTTTCTTTGATGAGAGGTGATAACTACACTTGTCTGTGTTTTAGGATATAGTAAGATATTCTCATCTAATGAAGTGTTGGTGGTAGATTCTCTTTTTAGGGCCATGACCTCATTAGCCCTAGGGAGCTGGCTAGGTTTCCAGTAGAACTCATTCTTGTTCAAGGGCACAGGCTCTGAAATATTGCCCAAAGAGGGCAGTGCTGGATCACCTCCTAATGTCACTCTGAGTAGCCAATCAGTCTGGTATTCCACTGGGCTGAGAATCACATCTTCCATCCAGAGTTTGATCAGAAGGTCAGCTATCTTAGACCCTTGATTCTCACATTTTAGTGCAAAACAGAATCATCTGAGGCCATTAAACATTCCTGATCACGTGGCAAAACTGTGTCTTCATTACATAAGTGTGTAGCAAAGACCATGAAGTTAGTGCACTGGCTCTTAAGTAGTAGGAGAGAGCTCACTTTTGCAAGTTGTCCTCTGAACTCCAAATGTGGTCTCTGGCATGCATAGCCTCATTATATACACACACAAAAAATAAATAAATGTTTAAAAATATTGTGATTCAAAATTCATTTGCTCATGTGGTCTGAAGGTATTGATATCTACCATGCTCCAAGGTAAAGCTGTCATCTGTCTGTCCATCTATTTTTAAATGCAAGAATGCATGAAACACATAGCCTGTGGGGTGACAGTGAACTGGTGTTGCAGGTCACAGACTGTTTGGGAATGCTCATCACAGATTGTATGGGAGGATGAATATAGGGCCTCTCATCTAATCATGACCTGAATCTTAATTTATAGGCCTGTTCTACACCATGCCACCGTGAACACACCTGATCTTGTCCGATTTATGGATTCTCTCAAAAGGCCAAAGGACTGCTAGATGCTTTGAGAGCCACACCTTTTGAGCTACATTTTTTTTTCATGATCTTGAAGAAACTTGGAACTTTTTACTTTGGTGGGAGGAAATCCTCTTTTTACTAGTGGTCCAGTGTTTCTGAAGTATAAATTCATTGACGGACAAAGATCTTAGCAGAAGCATGAATTAATCAATTACTTGATCCCAGAAAACTACAGAGTAAGGGGTCATTTTCTTCCTTCCTTTGGTGAATGTGGCCTCTCACTTCTGTGGTTTGGGGGTTGTTTTCAGAGGGGGCTTGATGCATTGACCAGGCCAGTCTCTGAGTCCTGGGCTCATGTGCTCCTCCTGTGATCATCTCCCAGAGCCTGGGATATCAGGTATGCACTGTCATGCTTAACTTACCTCTCAGTTTTACATTTTAGTCATCACTTTGGGGATGTGTGAAAATAGCAGCTTATTAGGCTCACAGAATGGTAACTAATTGCTCAGTATGTGTTAGACCTTGTGCCGCATGATTTCCCTTAAACTCCTTGGATTCTCAGGCCCCTCTAAGTTGGGAGTTATGGTTTCCTCAATTAAATCAGTAAAGAAAAATCCAGCAGAGGGTAAAACCTTGGTCATGCGACTTTGGGATGTTAACATAGAGTGTAGGCTCTACTTACCTCACTGGAGAGCCCTAGCTCCGGGATTCCTATATGGTTTCTGTTACCAAGGAGCCCAGGGTAATGTGATGAGTATCTTTCTTTTTCCATGTGTAGTACAGACAAAACTAAAGGGGAGACACATATACACAGACAGACAGCAAGACAGATGACAGAGAGAAACACAGAGAGATAGAGACAGAGACAGAGAGAGACAGAGAGAGAGATTCATGCAATGACCTCTCACAACCTCTTTGCAGGAAATTTGCTTCTGCCTCACATGGCCTGACCTCAGAAGCTTTTGGGAGCTTTGGTGAAAGTCCCTGGGATCCTCCCCTTGCAGGCCCACTACAAACATAGCAACCCACAGGATGATGCTGTTCTTATGTAAGGTGGACCTTCCCTCCTCAGTTACATCTCCCTGGCAAAGCCTTCAGAGACACACCCAGAGGTTTCTTTTCTAGGAATTCTAATGCATATCAGATGACAATACAAAGTAGTAATCCCCCTATTGATTGTGAAAAATAAAAACTTAAGTTCAGAGACACATATAGAAAATCCCTAAATTGGAATGTATATAGCTTAGAAACAACCTGAAGTGGAGAAACACCTCCTCAAAAGTCCCTCTAGAACTCAGAAAGACAGTATTAACCAAGATTCCCAAACTCTGTGAACAGTCTTCATTTTCAGCTACGTCCTTCTTCCCTCAGGGAATGATAATTTTGATTCTGTTTTTATGGGGACTGTCTTCCCTAGTTTTCAATTTAACATTAGTGTTAAAGTAAGTCCTACCTTAAACAACCTTCTCCAGTTCAACATTAAGTTTGTGATATTTGTCTCTGTGGAAGCATGTGGCAGAATATTAGATAATCTTAATTGATGTATTATGATCTATTGTTGGAATCTGCCATAGTTACTGATATTCCTTATTATTGATTGATTTAAAATTGTTGATAATTGTGATCTCTGATAAACCTAATTCCTTCTCCAAACTGTATGTCTCTGTTTTTGTCTATCTGTAGGCCCCTTTCTGTATCCAGAGAAAGAACTGGGAGATTAGCCACTGACAAAGAAACCTTTCCCTGAGCTAGGATTTATGATTTTATTGCAATTTTCTGGACCCAACTTTTCAAGTGTTTTCATTATTTTTATTTGTTCTCCCCTTCTCTGGTTTTCTACTATATTTGATATGTTTTTTTTTTTTACCTCTCTGTCCAGTTTCAGAATGCATTTCCCTAAGACCACACACTTTCATCTATCTGATCTCACAGTTATCAGCATGCTGTGAATTACCTGTCACTCATTTGAAAGCAGCTCCTGAGCTCTGCTGTGATCTCCCATTTTGACTTCCAGATTATTTACCAAGCTGCTGAATCTGTAAATACCCAGAGGCTTGGATCCTTAGGTGTTTGCTACGTCTGGACTGATACAGTGTTCAGAGAATTTACTTTGCATGCTTTTGTATTTTTTGGAGTTGACTTGGTTTTGCTTTCTGTCTCAGTGTCCAGCTTCATCAGTGTCTTAAATGAGCTACACCCAGTCACGGAGAATTAAGTGCTCTGTGTGAATCTCAGAATGAGTATTTTTTTTTTAAAAAAATGAAGGAAAGTATTTCCTTCTGAACCACACTCACTGGGCTGTGTGTGGTGTCTGCTTACATGGAGATTTTGTGGGATGAAACTCCAGATCGCTAATGCCACAAAATAACCAAATCAACTACATTTTAAATCAAGTTTCTTCTTCCAGGGCGCCGTGCTCACAGGAATGTCCTGTAGGGTTGTGGTACTGGGTACATGTGAGAGACACTGAGGTCGGGGTCGCTCGCTTCCAGCTTCTTTTCACTGCCCACTGACTTTAAGCAGTTTGTCTAACTCCCCCTTTTGTGCAGAGCTTGGTGTGGTGTGCAGCTCCGGAAGAGGTTTTTCCATGGCCAATCCTGTTCTTTCCTTGGAATGGTGTTCAGGATCCCCTGACAGTCCCTATGCGTGTCTCATCTTGTCACTCCCCATGAGAGGGCAGCTGCTCTCCCGCTGACCATCTAGCCTATACAATAGAGACAACCAGATGTAGAAAAACAGACCAAGGGGGAAAAGTCAGAAAAGATACTGCCTGGCATTTCTTTATAGCTTAACTCATCCGGCGCCCACAATAATGAAATGCGTCTCCTCCTCTCGTGGGCTCCGCAGCTCTGATCCGGAACTCCCAGGTGCCCAAGTGAGGGGAAGAGCTATGAAAATTCAAGCGGAGTGACATTTTCCAAGGAGAATTGGATTAGTAGAGGGGAAAAGGCTGCCAAGATGAAAACCTTTCAGGATGGGGAACGATAAAGTGCAACGGCAACATCATACCTTCAACATGATTCTCTTCACAGTGAAGGGATGTGACCTTTGTGTGAAGGAAACCTGGGCTCCACCGCAGACATTTCGCTAATGCTAATGTTCCCTTCCCCAGCTGCAAAATCCATCTGCGCCCTTCAAATCCTTCTCTTCTCCTTCCTGCTCTGGTTATTTTTCCGGGCACGCTTCTTAAACTGCCAAAACTTAATATGATTTTACAACCTGGAGCCAAACTTTGGAAGCTTGAAGAATAGCTGAGAGGCAGGCGCAAGTGCGAACTGACCTCTTTCACACACTCATGGCTGTCAAGATAAGGGAACCCAGGGCTCTGCTGGTGTTGGGGAAAACGGCTTAGCCTCATCTGAACTCACTTCCTGCTGGAGGGGCCTCTTGGTTGGTTGAGTTCTAGAGACAGGGTCTCACTGTGCTGCTAGGGTTGCCTCTTTCTTCTGAGTGCTGGGCTGACAGGTCTCACTGGTTGGCTGAGACAGTTACATGGGGCATAGTCCCGAGGGTGAACAACTCAGGGACTACAGAATATGTTTTGTAAATATCCTCTTGAAGCAAAGGAGCTATTCCTGTGTTTTTCAGTCTTTTCTATTCTTTATAATCTATAGAAGGAGTATCATTTTCTCTTCTACAGATGAGAAATAGGAGTCTAAAACCTTTTATGTATCTGGCATCTTGGGGACAGTAATCACAAAAGCAGAATTTGTACTTAGATTTATTTTCATTGCAATGGCCAGAATGGCTAGACACCGAGCCTCGGGCCCACAGTAAGGATTTTATATGCTTAATCCACCTCATGGTTGATGCTTCCATTGTTGTACCTATCTTAAAGTTCCAAACCTGGGGCTAGAGACATTTTGTTACTTGCTCATGAATAGCAGTCCTGGGACTTTTGTTTATTTCTCTGGCCTTGAATTCACTAAGTGGTTAAGGATGACCTTGAACTTCTGATCCTCCTGTTTGTACCTTCTTAGAGCTATGATTGCATGCCTGGTTTATGTGGTGCTGACAATAGAATCAAGGGTTTGGGCATACTGGGCAGGCATTCTACCAAGTGAGTCAAATCCCCAGTCCGAGTATGGGGCTTTGTGATGAAGAAAAAATACCAATCTAATAAGAGTTAAATGTCCTCATTATTACCCATCATCCGAGTGCTGTGAGATCGCATCCCCAGTAACATGTTTGACCTTCAGAGTTGCATCATAAGAATGAAATCATGATGGTGAAGAAGGCAAGGAACAATTCTAAGCATGCTCTGAGCTTAAGCCAATCATTTTGCCAGTAGGCCATAGGAGGTTGCAGCTCACGATGTTTCCCAGTTATGAAAGGATACACATTCAAGATGAGTGAAACTTTCAAATCATAGTTGTCACTCCCATCGCACCTCCCTGAGCTTCAGGGAGTGAGCACAGGAAAGTGTCTGAAAAGACCAATGACAGTTCTGAGGGAAACATAGGTAGATCTTCTGAATTCAGCACACAGGTGGGTATTTGCCGAATACCACACAGCAGGCATAGAGTTCCGTGCCTCAAAGATATCACAGCCACTTATGATCCATAATTTTCTCCCAACCTTTCAGATACGGAAACTGAAGCACCATGAGATCTGGCTCACAGAAGCAAGAGAGCGGGAGCCTGGTTTCCAATTCTTATTCTTTATGACAACTATACATTTGTTATTCTTCTCCTTGTCAGGACCACATATCTGATAAAACAACTTCTTTTCCTTTGTGTGTTTTTCTCCTTTTCTCTCTAATGTCTGTAGAATTGGGAATGCAGATTTATCAATGAGGACAGGGTCTGCCCTTGACCATGTAAACTATCTGTCAACACTCTGCTCGCTCACTATGGCATCCCTGAAACACCACAGTGCAGGAGTCTCCGTGTAAAGTACACCCTTACTCTCTCTTCTGTCAGACAAATCCAAGTGGGGGCTTTTTTGCATAGCTTTCTGCAACTCCTGGTTTCCTACCGTGTGCCCTGGATAAAACCAGTTCCTTCATAAGCATCCTTTGCAGTCCTAGCAAACAAAGCTCTTAGTATTTATTTGCTGTAGTTTTACAAAGAGATCATCTCAGGAGTAGTCACCACATATCAGCATTGTCTCCACACATACTTCAGTTTCCCACAAGGATAGCAGCAGAGAAATTTTGCTCCACCCTAGTGGATATAGGAAGCCTAACCACCTGAATATCATTAAAATGGTCTAATGCTAGCAGTTTCATAAGTTTCAATTTCAGAACATGCATGGGATTTGGCAGGTAGACACACAATTGTTGGATAGACAGTACACATTTAACTGATTAACATTTTAAGAGGGTAAAGCGATCGGCCTGGTGGATAAAATAACCCACGTTTCTCCCCACTTCTGTGCCAAACTGGCACCTGTATGTGATATAGAAACCAGTCCACTTGCTGCTAGAATTCCTTTACTTGTACAATCACTGACATTTTAGTAATCATTTACTACACATTGTGTGATACCCCTGTAACATGAGGACAAAGGCAATTCCCCTAAACATGTCGTGTGTGTGTGTGTGTGTGTGTGTGTGTGTGTGTGTGTGTGTGTGTGTGTTGGGGGGGAGTTGGAGGTGTGTGGCTGCTTTTCTCACAGCTGTGACTGAAGCAGCTCAAAGGTGGAAGGGTTTAGTCCAGACTGGTGGGGAAGGCACAGCAGCTGATGTGAGAAACATCTGGTCATGTTACATGCTCAAGCAGGAAGCAGGTTGTGGTGGACACTGGCAGAGACCCTCTTTTTCCTTTCTATCCAGCCCAGGAGAGCACGATGCCTATATGTGTGGTGGCTCTTCCCATCTCAGTTAAACCTTTCTCCAAACACCCACAGAGGCCAATGGGTTTCCTCAGAGATTCTAAATCAAGTCAATTTGGTCAAAGTTAACCAGCAAAGGGACAGAAGCATGGCCATTGTGGTCAGCTGGAGAGCAGGGACGGGGGGTGAGGCATGGAAGGGGGGGCTGCTTCCTGCCTCTTTGGAGAGGTGGCCAGAGGAGAAGGAAGGAAAGTATATGGGAGGGAGGGAGGGAGGGAGGACAATGGCCAGATTCTGGGGAGAGATCCTGGAGGTGCACCTTCCTGGTGACAGTACTAAAGGAACAGAAACCAGGCTAGGATGATAATTTTAAGGGGTTTGTTTGTTATCTTGAGGGGAACAGAACATCTTGAAAATCATCCTACAGAGGAAGGACTTGCATGGATTTATGTATTAGAACATGTTATTTGAAAAATAATTTAGGAGCCAGATTCTGAATTTCAAACAAGCTCAGGTTTTTCTTTTCTATTTTTTTTTTTCATGGAATGAACCTTAAAGTTCTTGGACTACACGGTCAGTGTTTCTGCTGAGTGCATGATGTCCGCTATCACCTTGGAATGCTGAGTGCATGATGTCCGCTATCACGTCGCAATGTCTTTTTGTTGTAAGAGTTAAGTTGTCTTGGGTAGAAGAGTTGGCTCCCATCCTCTATTGTGACTGAGAACAGAAGCCCATCCCCTGCTGTTCCTCCAGGGTTTGTCAAGAGCCTTTGCTGTTTCATTTCATTTAAGGCTGGGCGTGGCGGTCCATGCTTGTAATGCCAGCTTTGTGGGTCTGCAGAGTGAATTAATAGTCACCTCACAGACATGTCACAAACAATGGTGGACAGTGAATAGAAACATGGGAGAAGTGGCCTGGTTTCCATATAATCTGTTTTGGAAATAAAAGCGAAATCTCTTCCATCCAACTGGAGCCTGACAAACTTTGCTGCAGTTAAGGCTGCTTAGCACGTCCTGTGTGCGTGCCCATGTGCACGCCAGCAGGTGCCGAGCAGGGGCTGCTGGGTCAGAGGAGTCTCCAAAAGTCACAGCCTCAAAAGGACTACACTGGAAAGGTTTTTATAACTAAAGGGGAGAAACTAATATCTCTGTTACACTGTTCTAAAAACCTGTTTCTCTTATTTTCTTGGCATACTCATTCAAATTTTGTTTGTGTCTCCTGTGACATATTTAAATTATACCTCATGATTATGGATAGATCTCTGGATCAAATTAGCATATTGAATAAGCACCTGCTAAGGGATACTGCAGACATATTAGTTAGGCTTGGGGAGAAAGGAGCAGGAAGTGACATATGTAAGTTTCTGACTCCAGTTGATATACAATGGAACTGTTGGGCAAGTGAAAGCATAGATGCCTTAGGAAGCGTTGGCAAGCACGTGAGGGCACATTCATGCAAAAAGCTTCTCGTTTAGTAAGTATAGATCATTTGCTGTATGCAAATTAGCATGTCATTTACTGAGGAGGTAGAGAAGAAGCGCAGGAGGGATAGCTTGTCATATAAGCACGAGGACCTGTGTTTGGATCCTCAACACCCACACACTAGCTGGACGCAGTGTTGAGTACCTGTAACCTCAGTGCTGAGTGGTGAGAAGTGGGTGGATACTGCAGGCTTGCTGGCCAGCCAGTCTAACAAACACAAACTCAAACTTTAGATTCAGTGAGGAGGTTCAAACTCAAATTTTAAAACATGGAGAAGGGCCTATAAGTTAAAATGTAGGAAATGCATCCTGAGATTTAATTTGAATACTACCAGTTATATTTTAGTCCCAGTTATCAATTGCATTAACTTTTCTTTTTCTAGTTTTTTGATTTTGAGACTTTCTTCATAAATGTCAGCTCATGAGACATCAATTATCACTGCAAATTTACAGGAAGATGTGGCATGTGTTATAATATGCCCTAATAGATGAGTCTGAAGGCCAACAGAAGACATTAGGAAGATTGCTCAGTGTCGGGATGCAGGCGCAGTGTGGATGGGGATGCACAGAGAAACTGCATCCACTGAGTGATGTACCACTCCCCAAATCCACAGGCCTGTCTCCTGTGAGCTGCAGGCTGCATGTGCCTCAGGAGAGCTGTGAAGACAATCCAAAACAAAATCATAAACTTAATTAAAATATTGTGATTTTTTTAAAAGCATGGACTGTGTCAGAAAGTGGTACCCTAAAATTATGCTTAATTATTCTGATAGATTTCTTGTTTGTTTTTGTCTTGTTTTATTTGTTGTTTCTATTAGAGAATTATATCATCTACCAGTAAATCTGTTTTTTATTTCTTCTGTCCCATTTTGGACTATCTTCATTTTTAAAACATGTTTTTTAGTTAACATGCAAAATAACATGTAAGTTTCCTTATGACATCTTCATATTCACATATCATGTTACCTGCCCATGTTTCCTCCCTTTGTACTCCTTCGTCCCTCATCCCTGTGACTTCCTGTCTCAAAAAAAAAAAGTGTAGAGTTGAAATAGAATCACTGTATGACTCAGAAATTCTACCTCAGATGTGGACCAAAACTATTGAAAACAGGAGCCCAGATACTTTCTCATAAATATTCAAAGCACATTTATGATTTATAATAGGGTAATAGGAACACTGATATCCATCAGTGGATAAAAAATAAACAAGGTACAATATACATATGTATATAATTCTTTTTTTAAATTAGATATTTTATTTATTTATATTTCAAATGTTAATCCTTTCCCGGTTTCCCCTCTGCAAACCCCCATCTTATCCCCCCTTACCCTGCTTCTATGAGGGTGTTCCCCCACCCACCTACCTACTCCTGCCTCACTGTCCTAGCCTTCCTCTACACTGGGGCATCAAGCCTTCACAGGACCAAGGGCCTCCCCTCCCATTGATGCCAAATAAGGCCCCTTCAGCTCTTTCAGTCCTTCCCCTAACTCCTCCATTGGGATCCCAAACGTTCAGTCCTATGGTTGGCTGCGAGCATCTGCATCTGTATTGGTCAGGATCTGGCAAAGCCTCTCAGGAGACAGCTATATCAAGCTCCTGTCAGTAAACACTTCTTGGCATCTGCAATAGTGTCTGGGTTTGGTGTCTGTGGGATGGGCGCCCAGGTAGGGCAGTCTCTGGATGGCCTTTCCTTCAGTCTCTGCTCCACTCTTTATTCTTGTATTTCCTTTAAACAGAAACAATTCTGGATTAAAATTTTGGAGATGGGCAGGTGGCCCCATTCCTCAACCGGAGGACAGGGGGCGTGGTATGCCTAAACTCTGGATATGGTCTCAACAGATTCTTCCTTTTGTGGGGTATTTCAGCTATTATCATTCCCATGGGCTCCTGGGAGGCTCTTTCTTTCCTGGCATCTGGAACTTTCTGGTTGCTACCCCCTTCTCTTCAACCCCCATTGCTATACACCTTTGTTCAATTTTCTGACCCTCTGTACATCTCCACCATCTCCTCCTATACCTTATTCTTCCCTTCTCCCCCCCTCTTCTCTTCATCCCAAGCCCCTCCCACCCTATACTTCCCTTGATTACTTTGTTCTCCCTTCTAAGTAGACTGAAGCATCTATTCTTTGGTCTTCCTTCCTCTTGAACTTCATGTGGTCCTTGAGTTTTATCGTGGTAATTCCATGCTCTTTGCCTAGAGTACATACCATGTGTGTTCTTTTGTGATTAAGTTACCTCAGTCAGGATGATATTTTCTAGATCCACCCACTTGCCTGCAAATTTCATGAAGTCATTGCTTTTAATAGGTGAGTAGTACTTCATTGTGTAAATGTACCACATTTTCTGTATCCATTCCTCGGTTGAGGGACATCTAGGTTGTTTCCAGCTTCTGGCTATTATAAGTAAGGTTGCTATGAACATAGCAGAGCATGTGTAGTTATTATATGTCAGAGTATCTTCTGAATATATGCCTAGGAGTGGTATAGCTGCATTCCCAGGTAGTGCTATGTCCAATTTTCTGAAGAACTGCCAAACTGATTTCCAGAGTGGTTGTACCAGCTTGCAATCCCACCAGCAATGGAAGGAGTGTTCCTCTTTCTCCACATCCTTGCCAGCATCTACTGTCACCTCAATTTTTGATCTTAGCCATTCTGATTGGTGTGAAGTGGACTCTCAGGGTTGTTTTGATTTGCATTTCCCTGATGACTAAAAATGTTGAACATTTCTTTAGGTGCTTCTGAGCCATTCCATATTCCTAAGTTGAGAATTCTTTGTTTAGCTCTGTACCCCATATTTAATAGGGTTATTTGGTTCTCTGGAGTCTAACTTCTTGAGTTCTTTGTATATATTGGATTTTAGCCTTCTATAGAATGTAGATAAAGATCTTCTATAGAATATAGATAAAGATATGGCTAAAGATCTTTTCCCAATCTGTTGGTTGCTGTTTTGACAGTGTCCATTGCCTTACAAAAGCTTTGAAATCTTATGAGGTCCCATTTGTCGATTCTTGATCTTAGAGCATAAGCCATTGGTGTTCTGTTCAGAAAAATTTCCCCTGTGCCCATGTGAGGCTTCCCCCCCCCCCACTTTCTCCTCTATTAGATTCAGTATATTTGGTTTTATGTTGAGTTTCTTCATCTACTTGGACTTGAGCTTTGTACAGGGAGATAAGAATGGATCGATTTGCATTCTTCTACATGCTAACTAACAGTTGAACCAGCACCATTTGTTGAAAATGCTGTCTTTTTTTCCCCACTGGATGGTTTTAGCTCCTTTGTAAAAGATCAAGTGACCATAGGTATGTTGGCTCATTTCTAGGTCTTCAATTCTATTCCATTGATCCACCTGCCTGTCATGTACCAATACCATGCAGCTTACTGGGATGAAGCCTACTTGATCATGGTGAATGATTGTTTTGATGTATTCTTTGATTCAGTTTGTGAGAGTTTTATTGAGTATTTTTGTATTGATATTCATAAGGAAAATTGGTCTGAAGTTCTCTTTCTTTGTTGGGTCTTTGTGTGGTTTTGGTATTAGGGTAACTGTGGCTTCATAGAATGAATTGGGTAGGTTTCCTTCTGTTTCTATTTGGTGGAATAGTTTGAAGAATATTGGTCTTAGGTCTTCTTTGAAGATCTGACAGAATTCTGCACTAAACCCATATGGTCCTGTATATAATTCTTAAAATGTTTCTTTACTATTGGTGTGTTGTGCATGTTCGCACATCAAAGGACATGTGTTAAGGTCAGAGGACAGTTTCTCTAGAGTCTTTCCTTTCCTTCCATCATGAGTTCCTGGACTCAAACTTGGGTCGCCAGACATGTGCAGTTAAGTCCTGAAGCATCTTGCTGGCCCATTTATATACATAAACACAATTAATCTGCTCTAAAAAGGAGTAAAGTATTAATGTCTGCTTCAACTTGACTGAAAAGTTGAAAACATTTTCCGTGTGAAAGAATCAAACCCAAATGGTCAGATGTTGAGTCTCTCTCTCTCTCTCTCTCTCTCTCTCTCTCTCTCTCTGTACACTGGAGTGGTAATAATTGTGAACTGCTGGGCACAGATGCTTGGTATGTAACTGGTCCCAGGAACTGAACCTTGTTCCTTTGCAAGAGCAGTAAGCACTCTTAAATCCTGAGCCATCTCTCCAGTCAGCTTTTATGAGTTTTCATTGTGATTAATTGCCTGTATCTTCCTTATAGAAAACAAACAAAACAAAAAGCAACTTAGCTATGGAAATAAATCTCAGAGAACCCTTTTGAGAAGTATAAAATCTAACAAGTCCTGTGTGCTAGCAAGCAACTGTGCTCTCTCTGTCTTCAGTGATGGTAGAGAAGCCCTGGACCCTGGCAAGCCATTGTCTACCCCATTGCCTCATGGGAACCACTGACTGACACTTGATCCCATACACTAAGATCAAAATCATAAAGAGTTCTAGATTAACAACCTTGCGTTTGAATTTTGATCGAGAGGTTCATAATGATACTGGGTTTTTATTTCCTTGTCTATCAGATGTATGTAATGATACTATGTTCCTAGCACAGGTCACTGCAAAGACTAAAGGAAGGGATGACTAAATGCTCATTTCCTGGGGCTTAGGCTCCTCCCTGGTAAATGTTACTGCTCCCATGTGTGGAGTGAAGTGCTTTGCTGTCATGCAGATCAATTTACTATTTTCTTTCATAATTTACTATTTTCTTGATCATCATGTCAAGTTCAAGTTGAGGTGCTAAGGAAAGTGAGGCCCTAAGATTTTCTTGGAGCCCGATTGGGAGCTTTCTCCTAGGAGAGGGGCCTTCAAGTTGCTTGAACTAAGCACTCTGAGGTTCACATTTGCAGTGTTGAAAGCGCAGGGGAACAGGAAATTGCATTGCATGCTTTTATGCAGACAGGAGCAGTGCTGTGGTTAAGAAGGGGTTAAGTGTAGCCTAGAGCCTTCACAGGACCAAGGACCTCTCCTCCCATTGATGACAGAGTAGGCCACCCTCTGCTACATATATAGCTAGAGCCACAAGTTCCACCATGTGTTTTATTTGATTGGTGGTATAGTTCTAGGGAGCTCTGAGGGTACTGGTTAATTCATATTGATGTTCCTTCTATGGGGCTTCAGTCCCCTTCAGCTCTCTGGGTATTTCTCTGGCTCCTTCAGAATGCCAGGACCAGGGAGTGAGTGGGTTGGGGAGTGGGGGTGGGGGTGGGGGGAGGGGATAGGGGATTTTCGGAGGGGAAACTAGGAAAGGAGATAACATTTGAAATGTAAATAAAGAAAATATATAATTGAAAAAAGAAGGGGTTGAGTGGTGTCTCAGTCCTGGGACAGTTTATGGGAAAGGCTAATGACCTTTCAGGGTGTTTTACTTTGGCTCAGTCCAATGTTCAGCTGCACCCGGAGGTTGGCTTGTCTGCAGGCCCAATTAAAGGTGTTGTATGTGAAACAAGATTAAACTACACTCTGACTCCACATATGGGTCCTGTGCCATGTCTTTTCATTTTGCATTCTTTTTTGATATTTATTTTAATTTTTTTAGCACTCAGGAATGAAGCTTTCCAATGGAAAGACAGTTTAGCAGTCAAACTCTCTCTCTCTCTCTCTCTCTCTCTCTCTCTCTCTCTCTCTTTCTGTGTGTGTGTGTGTGTGTGTGTGTGTGTGTGTGTGTGTGTGTGTGTGTTTCTATTTGAGTTGATATATACCACATGCATGTAGGCACCCGTGGAAGCCAGAGAGGGTACTGGGTTACTTTGAAGCTGAAATCTGAACCTCTGGAACTTCTTTTCTATTGCTTCTGTAAAAACACTATGACAAAGACAACTCATAGAGGAAAGCATTTATTTAGGGCTTACAGTTCCAGAGAGTTAAAGTCCATAATGGTGGAGCAGAGGAAGCAGGCTGGAGGTGTTTAGGGAAGAAGCTGAGAGCTAGCATCTCAGATGACAAGCAGGAAGCAGAGAGAGCTGGCCCAGTATGGTGTCAGTCTTTCTGAAACCTCAAGCCTGTCACCAGTGGCATATTTCCTCTAGCAAGGCCACAGCTCCTAACCATCCTCAAATAGCCACCAACAGGGGACAAAGTACTTGAATGATTAAAACTTTAGGGGAACACCTCATTCAAACCATCCATCACAGGAACATATTCCCTATAGGAGCAGTAAGTCCCCTGAGCTCTTTAACCATCTCTCCAGCTCCATTCCTTTTATTTATTTTATATTTCATAAATTATATATTTTTATTATGAGTATTATTTTTATCATAAATGTCAGTTCAGATTTACTCCTACAGTTTATTGGTTTGGGTCACAATGCCTTCTAAGCAGACATCTGACATCATTTCTCTTTTCTCTACAGAATATACTTTGGGAGAGTCTTAGTTTCAGACAGCATTTCCCACAACACAGGTTAGCATGGGACTGGCTGTGCAGCTGAGGGTGAAGTTGAACTCCTTCATTTACCTCCTGAGCGGGGGTGGTGAGATTACAGGTGTGAGCCACCACACGCCACAGCTGGTTACATGAATACACTTTTAAAATATTCTTTTTTGTTGTGAGGACAAGAAGTAAAGGCACTTCTTGCCCTCTGTCACATTTGCATTAGTACACTCATTTTTTTTTCTTTTTCTTTTTTTCTTTAGAGACAGGGTTTCTCTGTGTAGCCCCGGCTGTCCTGGAACTCACTTTGTAGACCAGGCTGGCCTTGAACTCAGAAATCTGCCTGCCCCTGCCTCCTGAGTGCTGGGATTAAAGGCGTGCGCCACCATGCCCAGCTATACTCATTCTTTTTAATACAAAATTTATCCTATTTTTTCTTCCTGATACTCTGATTCTTTTTTTTTTTTTCCTGCTCACAGTGGATTTAATACACCTAAAGCGGATCCAGGTAAATTAGTTTTCCTCTAAGCCTACCTGTCAGACTGGGTTGTCTGAATCTGAACCTTTGCCTTTTCATCAGTTCTGTGAAATTTCAGTCACTCTTGCTTTAAAATTTGCCTTTCCATCCTTGTCAATTATGCCCCCCACCGCGAACTCTCTTTGCTTACATTGTAGTTCTGCCATCTTGTCTCAGCATCTATTTTGTAATTTATACATATTTTTCTGATTATCACATTATAGGTAATTACTTTAGATCAGTCTCCAACTTGTTTAAATTCAATGATCAGTTTACTTTGAGTGATTAGAGTGTTAATTTCTACAAAATACATTTGATTATTTTTCAAATATGCCCCATCATTTTTTATAATCTCTTAATCATAGCTTAGATTCTTTATTATACTGTGGCCCGTGTATAAGCATTTGAATAAAGACAGATTCCCATGAGTCCTAAAATTTGGTTCTTGCCAGTGGTTTGTTTATTTTTTGCTTTTTTAGTTGACTTGCCATGATGCCTACACATTGACCTTTTGGGTTTTATGATCTACTTAGTGTTTTCTGAAATCCTGAGCTAGGTGTAGAGCAGAACTTCTTGATAAAAATGTTTATTAGCGAGAAAGTAAGTTAAAAGGGGGAGCATAAAATGATAGAAAATGTTTCTGTTATGAAATGGGGGAACTGAAGTTTTCATTCCTTCCCCTTTCCATCTCACTGTCCAACTGTCCTTCTCACTCTGAAGACAGACTAACCAACGTGTAGTGGCAGGCTTGAACTAAAAGATGCTGGATAAAGAACTGAATCTAATGGGTAGATTCCGTATTTGGCATTGGTCACCTTAGGGATTGGTCCTTTGAAGTGAAGTCAAGTTGACCGATGCCATGTGGTGCTAATGGTTTGGACTGGGAGATTCATTTGTTAGACCTATAGGATGAAATGCTTGATGGGTAGTTGATGCTCTGGTCAGGACATATAAAGAAAGTATAGAGTGGATATGTTCGAGTCTGCTTAATTTGTTTTCTTCAATGTTTCTTTTCACCATTTTGACTTTTACACAAAGTTTTCAGAATATTGCTTTCATTACCTTCTTCAGACAATGAGTTTCCCTTCATAATTTTCTCTCCAGCATCACTTTCCAGCCTGAGCCTTGACTTCCTGCACCGCTGGGTCACTAAACATCTCTCTGCTTTGTAAAAGTAAAGCCCAGGAGAGATGATGGCTCAGTTATCATCTTTTCCCCAATTCTCCCAGTTCTCAAATTGACCTGGAACCAGTCTTAGACGTTGGGGCCTTTTCTAGAATTTCCCCCTGACTTTGACTTTCTGCATCATAGAAATCTAGTGCTGTCCGAGCCAAAAAATCCATTCCCCTGTCACCCCAACATGGGGAGTGAAGAGAAATAAAAAATAAAGAATGCAATGTAAGTTTGGGGTGAGGTGATATTTTTGTCTTTTCTATAATAAATAAGAATAATAAAGTCCTGATGACCACTAATACTTGGGAGACACGAACTTGAGTTCTTCACATGCAAACTTCCTCTTTAGTTATTATGTATAGGCTCAGCACTGGAGAGTATGTTCCATACAAAGAAAACACAGCCCTGGAGTGAAATAACAGAGGCGTGTGTGGGACCATCTGGAGAAGCCGTGTTCATCTCAAGTTAATGTGATGTGTTTGTTAAACCTCTTTGTTTCAGTTTATTCACCAAAGGCAAGGTCTGAATTTCCTTTATTTTTGGCTTCAGTCCTCATAACAATGCCCGTGGTATTTTGACACTCTGTCTATATCTGTTAAATAAATGAGAAGCTGCCATTATACCGGGATCTTTTGGTAGAAAATGTACAATTGATGAAATAGCTTTAACAAAAAAAAAAAAAAAAAGAGAAGAGGGAAACCTTAATCTATTGATCCTTGTTTGCCTATGTCTTTCTGAAATAGTTTAAAATGAGCTTTGGAAAGCATCCTCAGTGAGGACAGGGAGTGAGAAGCTGTCAGGGAGGTTGTTTTGTTATCTACAGAACTGACTACAGCCCACGAGACGCCACTGTACATGTCAGGCTTGAGAAAGGCAGGTGGATTGAGAAAAGCTTTAGAAAAAAAGAGGGAATGACCCAAATGTGAGTAACTGAATCTTCATTGAGGTCTAAGGCATCCAGGAAACACTTTTTTTGTTCTTTGAACCTGAAATTCAAAGTGAAACTTAGGGTAAACATGAGTCACTGGGTGATACGAACTCAGGCAGTTCCCACAGCTTTTGGGATCCAGAAGTTACAAAATATCTTGACCCGCTGACCTCTGATGTGATAAAAGGCCCAGGGATGGAATGGCTGTGAAATCATGAGGTTGTTCAGGGTATATAAGTTTACACACCTGTTCACCTATTCCAGAAAAAGATTGGGTTGGGACTTGCTTTTACATGGGCACTGCACATGTAATTTGGAGTGTGAAGCAGTCTCTATAGAGGGGGGAAAGCCCAAAAATAAATGGCTTGTAACAGGAGAGTGCTGTGCTAAGTGCACACATAGGTGGTACAAGAATCATACGTGGAGTCTATAAACAACTTTCTGGGGTAGGATTGAGGCGTCCCAAGAGGACATCTCAGGTAGAGTGATATCTAAACTGAGACCAGGATCTGTGGGTATCATTCCAGAGACAGAGATAGAGGCTCAAGTGTAGAAACAGGACTGTGCCTACAACCTGACAGACTCAGGAATGACAGGGTCAGGAACTTCTAAAAATGATTATAGATGAGGGGTCAGCAAAGATAAAGTGGGAAAACCATAACTAGATCACAAAGAGTCATGACTATAGGAAGTGGCTGATTTCTTACTTCAGGAGGTCCTGGCAAATGAAAAGAGAGGGACATGCTAGAATATGACAGCATATAGATCAATGGTTCTCAACCCATCGTTTACAACCCTTTCAGGGGTTGAATGACCCTTTCATAGGGGTCATCTAAGACTATGAGAAAATACAGATATTTAAATTATGATTTATAATAGTGGTGAAATTATGGTTACAAAATACCAACAAAAATAATCTTATGGCTGGGGGGTCACCACTATATAAGGAACTGTATTAAAGGGTCTTAGCATTAGGAAGAGTGAGAGCCACTGACATAAGTCATATTGAAGTAGGGTAGGAACAGGGTGGGGAAAGCTATCATGGAACTAACAAGGGCGGATGACAGTGACAATGGAGTTAGGTGGGAACAGAATTCAATCATAAGTAGAATATGAAAGAGCTGGTGACTTTCAGAACAACACCCAGGTCTTATACTGATGTGGCAACTTCATTATGGGATGTAAGAGGAATCTGTTTAGATATTGATCAGACTTTTATTAAGTTGAGTTTGAAGCAACATTGAGTCATCAAAGTAGAGGTGTCCTATAAGTAACTGGAACTCAAAAAGGGAACAGAATTAACTCAAGATGTGAGAGTAATTTTAGATGATGATGGTGATGGTGGTGATGATGATGGTGATGATGATAATGATAATAAAGAGTTCTAGCTCTGGAAATAGATGAAGCTTCCAGTTTTGAAATCTAGCAGAGTGGGAACACAGAAAGAGTTGTGGGAGAAATTACAAAAGAGAAGCGGCACTTGGGAAAACTGTGAAGAAGCAGAGATGCCTGAGCTATATTCAAGAAGCATGAGGGAGGTCCCAAGCCAGAAAGGATTCCTAGACAGAGGAGAGCACATTTGTTAGGATGACTCCAGCAGTGCCCATTGGCTTAGCAACAGTAATCCACCTTTCATTTGTGTGTTGTTCCAGGTGACTCTGGTGGCAGAGGGATCAGAAGTGACTGTAGGGAGGTGGCAAGTATCAGTGGAGAACAAGGGTAGCGACCCCTGAACCCTTTTCTTTAATTCTAGAGCCTTTCTGTAGTGTCCTTTCTTCCTTTGAAACCACAATGACTCCTAGATGTCATTAGGAGAAGACCCTATTGACATAAGCATGGTTCTAGCATGGGGATCCTAAGCTATGCTTCCGCACCCTGAATTGTAATTCTTGCTTTAGGCACTGGCCATGACACCATGCTTAGATCACACAAGCTCTGAGAAACTCGGTTTATGTGTTCATAAATTGGGGGTGGTGATGCATACACACTTTGCAGATTTGTTTCAAAGACATCAGCGAGTGAGTGGAGCAAAACCCCTGTGGTCTGCACTGTCATTTTGTTTGGGTCTGGCTAACACTGTTCATTTTCCTCACCTCATTCAGAATTTCCCCAATGAGTTTGAAAAGTGAGTGAGAATCTTTATTCACCTTTTGCAGATGAAAAAAAAAAGAATTGAGTCAAATGAACATAGGCACTTAGCTGGAACATTGGAGTTGGACATGAGCCTCAGAAAACAATAAACAGAGAGACATACCTACCCCTTTTCTGAATTTCCCATGCAATGGTAGTTTTTCCATACTCCTTCCCCTGCCTCCGCCAAATCAGTCTGACTTGTAAGGATATATAAACATCACCTCAGATCCTATCTGATTTATTGATAAGGATGGAACCAAAATACCTCCCAGGCTACAGGAGCTCGGTACTAGGAATGATCCCTGCCCTTCTACCTCCCCAAGCTAGGTGTAGAGTAACTCTTAAGCCTTTGCAATAAAGCTGGTTGGGTTTGGTTAGTGACAGGCAGTCTGACCCTTGTGGTTTCGTGTTTGTCTTATGACATCTGTGTGCTTCGGTTTCCTTAGTGATTTAAAGGAAGCAATTAGATACACAAGTCAAATCACGCTGTTATTCATTCAAGAGCAGGAGTCAAGTTAGTGTGGGAAACATGCATACACATACAGGATGTGATATAACATAGAACAGGATGTGACATCATGTGGAAGAAAGATGTTTAGTGCTATTAAGGAAACAAATTTTTCTTAGTGTTGCCTCTGTAGAGCTGAGGAATGGAACGGTATAGAGTACTGACAGACTTACAGGCTCTATGGACCACTGTTGTCATTATAGACATAGCCTATCACAGACTAGAATTCTACTTTGTTTACATAAGAGAAGTTGAACTCTATCTTTGTGACATGGGGAAACCTTGGATGGCAGGATGATCCTGGAATCTGTCCTAAAAGACACAGTATCTCTGTCAGTCCTGTGCCTTTATTTGTTGATGTTGGAGGAGACCTGAGTAACGTAAGCAGGAGAGGTTTTAAATAACCACAGTGAAGAGAATCTTTTTTTCCAAGAAATAAACATTAAAATACCACAATGAGAGGAGAGGACATTCCTCAGTTGGTAGAATGTTTGCTTGGTATGGGCAAAGTTCTGGGTTCAATTTTCAACAACACATAAGCAGAGCAAAAGAGTTCATTCTCGTAATCCCGGGCTTCAGAGATAAAGGCAGGAGGATTGGATTCTCAGACATGGCAAGTTCAAGGCCAGTCTGGTGTATATGACACCCTTTCTCAAAAAAAGCAAGCAAGCAAACACCAGCAGCAGCAGCAGCAGCAGCAGCAGCAATGGTAAACACCTTGAGGAACTTGACAAGTGCTCAGGACTCAGTGTGTCATTCGGATCGCTGGAGCATGTTCCTTTACAGATAAGATGGCATCTAAAGGTGAACAACTGTGCATGTGAAACTAGAGGGACAAACAAGGAGCTGTGGGTTGAGAATGAAGCACAATGGGCGAGCACTTTTGAGATACCTGCGTACAGCCACGTCCTCTTACACAAAACTGGCAAGTTCCCACTTAGCTCCAGCCACCCACAGCGTATGGAGGAGCAGGCTCAGAGCTGGAGAAAGCACTATCAGGAAGGCACAGGCTTGGGTGATGCCTGCTTACTGTGATCCCAGAGTGCAAAGCCACCCTTAGGCTACAGGAAGATTAAATCTGCTCTTAATCCTTTACCGTCTAATCTTCTTCCCGTGACTCGGAGCTGATGTTTGCGTTGGACCTATTTTCCTATAATAATTAAAGTCAGAGAGTCATTCATTTATTCATTTCCTCTTATTGAATTACAAATGAGGCCAAATGAAAGACGAGGCCTTCAGAGGGTTAAAATGAATATAAATACTCATGGGGGGGGGCGGAAGTAGAGTCTATTAGAAAAAGTAATATATATGTATAGATGAGTATTATACAAGGCAGAAGATGATCATTATTGTAAATAGGTTTGGAGTAAGTTCCCTTGGGCAACCAAAGAAGAGGTGGGAAATACAATTTTCAGAAAAAAAGTAGCTTCTGGGCAAAATACAAATCACATTCCTGGTTAAGGACGTAGGGAGAGGATCAAGGAGGTTGAGGGTATAGTTTGAAGGAAGCTTGGTTTGTAAAGTTGGTGGCAGGAAATGAGTCTGGCTGGCCAGAGGGAATGCATAAGAAAGTTTTCTTTGCCTAAAAGTCAGTAACTAGGGCTTCTCTAGGCCAGGAGAGGGCTGGGGCAGTTCCTTACAAGAAGTGTCTATAATCACAGGGAAAAAAACCATCAGACCAGGGAGATAGCCTGCTGCTCAAGTGTGAAGATGCAAGCTGGATCCCTAGTACCCATGTGTGAAGCTGGCCATGGCAGCTTGTGCTTGAGAGCCCATTTCTGGGATGACAGGAGTAGGAGGATACCTAGGACTAACTGACTGTCCAGCCGGCCTAGCCTAACTGGTGGCATCAAAGTCTCAGTGAAAAACTCTGTCTCAAAAATATAAGGATACCAGCTCCTGAAGCCGACCTCTGGCCTTCCTGGGCGAGTATATCCCATACACATGAATCCACATAAACATAAATATACAAGCAAGAAAATAATGTGCTGGTGACTTTTAGGATAGTTATATTAATGGCCTGGGTGCAAGATAGGTTTATGAGGGGGATGTTGAGTTGGGGAGGAGAGGATGCTTAATCAGAAGACACTTGCAGCTGGTGAAGTGTCAGTCAACAGGAGAAGCAGGAGATCAGAGCTGTTGTGAAGTTCCCTACCCAGATGACTTGAAGGTTCTTGCACAATTCACAACAGGCTCACACCTGCCTCTCCTGGGCTCTGATTGCCAAGTGGCCACAATAGGCTCTTGGAGCGGTAGCAGAGTATCTGATGCCCACTGGAGTTCACTGTGCATGCAAGCCCTCCTTTTGTTTTCTTTCCCAATCTTTTCCTCGTCTCCCAGGCATGACTCACTGGCTGGTCCTGCTGGGTGTGGGCTCTGAGTTATGAACTACGCTTTGTTCTTGGTCTCCCTTCTCCATTCAATCAATGAGGGCAGTTCTTACAAAACGATTGGGAGCTCTGTTGATTACCACCCCCACCACTTGCTAAAAACGCTCAAAAGATCTTTCAAGTCCTTCATAACAATGTCTAGAAAATTTATATTTGTTGAGGACTATTTGCCAAACATTGCTCTGCAGGCTAAAAATAGAAAATAAATAATGTGATTCTGTTCTTTCCAAGTTTGTATCCTTTTGAGAAGGAATCCTTATATGTTTTCCCTTCCTTTCTCTCTTTATTTTAAATATCCTTCCTTCTCCTCACCTCTGGTACCAACATGGGCATGCATCTTCCACCCAGCAATTTATCAAGAACAGAGAGGATTGTGTCTGAAACCTTCAGGATCTCCCCAGTGCCTATTTAATGCCTGTCTCACAAAAGTCTGTGTAATTCACATTGAGATCACATAACATGCTATTGCTTCTTTGTATGTGAGTGTTTGCCAAGGAGGCTAGGCTAACTGGCCAGAGAGCTACTCCTATCTCTCTCTCCCATCCCATCATTGCAGGGATTATAAGCACATGCCACACACACACACACACTCACACACAACTTTTAAATGTGAGTTCTTGGGATTAAACTCAGATCTTTATTTGAAAGGCAAACACCCTGCCAATTGAACCATCTCCTCAGCCTAATATGGTATTGTTTTTGGAGATGCTATGTTACCATACTATCACCAACATGGGCGTGTATGTGTGTGTGTGTGTGTGTGTGTGTGTGTGTGTGTGTGTGTGTGTATTAGGGGGCAGGCTAAACAAAATGAACTAAGAAATAAAAAGTCAGATCACTGGATGTTTACTAGTTTAGGGTCTTCACTGTCAGGTAACACTTATCAGAACTAAAATGGTTAGTTGCTTATATTCACACTCAAAAGGGATTTCCCACTATGGAAATGCCAGTAGCATTGTGAGCTGGGGTGCAAGGAATTTTTAAAGTCTTCTTGGCAACTTTTCGACTCTTTGTTCATGGATGAATTGGAATGAATGACTTAAAATTAAAAGTTAGAGAAGCTGTTGCTCATGTCCCACCCCCAGACACACAGTAGTATGAGGATGAGCTTGTCCACTTACTACATAGTAAAGACGCTGGACTTACTGGGGAAGGGAGCTGGGCAGACGGTGATCAGCACTAAGCCACAATGGACCTCATTGCTCCTGTACCTGCACTTTGCCCACTCATAGCAGAATGGGCTTGTGAGCAGGCAGCTGAAGGAAGGAGGGCATAGATGATGGTCTGTGCTCTATGCACATGAGCCTCAGGACCAGATGCCTGTGCTGAAGCCACGCCCTGCTACAGCTCTGCCATCTGCACTAGGCAGGTCATTTATAATTTTGAGACTCAGGATCCAAATAGGTCACTTGCTGGAGCTCGTCTCTAAAGGCCTATGGTTATGCACCTCTAAGCAATCCCTATTAGAAACGTAAGACCAAAGAATCTTCTTTCCTCTGTTTCCCCAGCTAACCCATTCTATGCTTTTGGGACTATTTCAGACTCCCTGTCTCCTAAAAGTCACTTTGAGTTGCTGTGATTTGCTGGTTAATCTCCAACACAGTATCTCCAATATGTCCTGAATTACACTGCCTCCATCAAAACAGGGTTGTATCTCATTTGTTACCATGTCACTAGGGCCTTCAGATGATAGGTGCTTAGCAAACAGTTACAGGATAGAAAGGACTGCCACTCAGGGTCTGTGATGGTTAATACTGTGTGTCCATGGCACAGGATCTAGATTCACTTTGGAGAAGTGATTAACTTCTTCTAGCACAACTTAGGTTGTGCTAATTAAGAAGACCCACCGTACCTGTGATCAGCACCATCACATGGGCTACTGCAATGCATAAAAGGAAGAAAGATACTCCGTAAGTACCAGGAGTCATCCTTCTCTGCCTCTTGACTACTTTACTTATCATTCTAACCAGCTGCTTCAAGCTCTTGTCACCAAACCACCAACCTTCTCTGCCAAGGCAGACTGCACCACACATGTGTGGCAAACTGATTTTTTTTCAGGTGTTTTGCCATAGCAAAGTCAGCAATAACTGACACAGGGTTTAATCGCTATTTGACCATATGCATTCAAAGACTTACATTCAAATGGTATTCCGAACAGAGTTGTAAAGAAAAAAAATAAACTTGATATAAATTTACTCATTCGAAGACTTCTTTCAACATTTGGATGAGATGTATGGGGGAACTGCACCCTTTCCAACGTCATAGTATATGAAGTGAAAATGTAGGAAAATTGTCTAGGGTCCTGCGAGGGCTGCTGAGGCCCCACTCGCACAGAGAATTTCCAATGAAATCAGAACCTCAAGGCCCTGACCTAATGTTTCATAATCAGGCAATGCTGGAATCAGAGAACTTTGAAGGGGGGCAGTATTTTTCTTGGGGCAATATGGAAAAAACATGTTTGCCTATGACTAATTCTCCCCTATGTGAACTGTTGGTATTCTCTTTGAGGGTTTTCAAGATAAATAGATTGAAGCTGCTGTCAAGCTTTGCTGGACAGAGGCAAACAGATCCCTGGTCTTTGGATGTGTCTGCTGCGCCACAGACTCAGTCCCTCCCACCTGGCTGCTTTTGTGGTTTGTGGAGCTGGGGAAGGAAAATACCCACACACCGCACAGAGGCACACTCAGGACATGTTCACGAGACATCAACGAGCAAAGCAGAGACAGTTGTTTATGCCACCCAGTCCTGTGCTAGGAGCTGAGGACACAAATGCAAATAGACAACGTCCCTTGCACTTGGCCTTGAGATGTTGCTTTCATTACAATAAAATATGCAGAATAAATTGTACTTACTGAACATCAAAAGCTTAGCTAGAGGAATGCTTGCTTTGCCAGGGATCCAAAGTGACACTTTCCACCCAGGCACTGGCTATGTGCATGTGTGCCGTCCTCTGAGGACCTTGATCACTGCACTATAACTAGAGATCTCTTATTATTTATAAGGTGGACTCTCCAAGTCCTGCTATCACTAAAGCAATGCTGGAAATTAGGTCCGTCATTAACAACAGGATGCTTCTATCAAGAGAGACACACAACTTAAAGAGATTTTCTTTTCATGAAGGAAGGTTAAGATTAAACACTTCCCTTAATTCTTTATATCTCTGAGCATGTCTGTATGCTAAATTCTAGACCCATAAATCATTCTATTCAGCACTCCACAATCACCGTAGTGTTTCTTATTATTTAGTGTTGCTGGGGTAATTTCTGAGTTCATCCACATTTTGTGTTCCTGTGATCAGCTGGTTGCTTGCTGAATACTTTATCACTTAGTTAAGTAGCCCTTACCCAAGCATAGCATCCTCGTGTCATCCTGTGACTCTCCACAAATTCTCTCTGGTCCACACAGAGATAATTAATATTTTGGATATTAGCCTCTCCTTCTATGTATTTTTATCTTGCACAATTGGATTTGTGTACGTGTGTGCTTAATATGGATTAAAAAATAACAGCTATCTAAAAGCAGTTGCTCTGTTTTTTGTCATAGGCATCATTTTGAAAAGTGATTTTTTTTTTTTATAATTCTTTAGGGCCCAGTGGTTCTCAACCTCCCTAATGCTGCAACCCAGTACAGCTCCTCATGTTATGGTGACCCTCAACCATACCTTTAATTTGTTGCTACTTCATAACTGCAATTTTGATTATGTTGTGAATTGTAATGTGAATATCTGATATGCAGGATATCTGATATGAGACACACACCCCTCCTGAAAGAGGTTGCACCCCACAGATTTGAGAACCTCGGCTATGAAATTTTTCCTGTTCTTCCCTCTCAGGACTTGAGGTTAGATTCTTGTTGTGTCAGATCAGCTCTGATTTTCTAGGCTTATAATGTCCTTGTCAAACCTCCACAGTGACACCGATTTTCAGCTTACTGCTTTATTTCTCACCAAAGACAACACCTCTCACGTATTTGTCATCCTATGAGTGTGAGCTGATCATCCAGCTGTGCATATTTGCTTTGATTTCCTTGACACTAGAGAGCAACCATCATCAAAATTCTCCTCCTACTCTCTAGAAAATATCGTTTTACTCCCAAAGTATGCTCATAGTTTGTGTTCTTTAATTTCAGTTTATCTTTTGACATACATGTTACGCTGGCTTCATGCTGTTTTTGCTTCCTCTCTCAGTTTCCCCTTAGCTGGAGCTGGTTGTGGTCTGGATGATATGGATGGACCACGTGGGATGGAGGGCTGGATCGATCACTTAAACCTTTGTGTAGTTCTTCCTGGAAAACTGGGATATTGGACTTTGGGATTGAACTAACTGATCATGACCATGAAGTTTAAGACACATCTTTCCTCTCACTGTATCTTTTTCATCTGAGATGGGCAGTCCTCAAATGAGTGCTTTGTGGGGTTTGGGTTCATGGCATCACTGTGGGCACAATTGCATATGCTGAATAGCATATGTTGAGAATGTAAACCCAAATGCAAGAGAAGTGGGGATTGTGCCTAAGAGGTTCCCTCCAGTGTGGGTCAGTGCTTTCATCTGGGAGGCATCCCAGGAGGGTGTTCATTATACTGAGCGCAGTGAGTTCCAAGTCCTATGCTGGGATGATACAGCAAGAAGGCCATGGGCAAAGCCCAGTTCTTTGATCTCAGGCTCCCAGACTTTAGCACTGTGAGTAAATACATTTCTACTTGTTATAATTATCTAGCCTCAGATGTTCTGTCGCAGTAGCACACAAAGAACCAAAAGGATACTAGGTGTCTATATAGGTTCCTTCCTTCATCCTTCTGGATGTTAGCCACAAGCCTGCGTTGTTCTTTAGGGCAGAGATGTGTTCGTGGTTCTTTCAGAGAATCCTTTCGCATGTGGGTGAACATAGAAAATGGTAGTTGACTGGAAGACTCAAGGTCAAGAGTCCACACATATCAGTAGTCATATTATAGCTTACTTAACCTACCAAGGCTAAAGTGTCTAAATATTGGCTACAGTGGGATAACAGGTTTACTCAGACTTCCTATCTTTTCTGAAAGGGAACTTTGGTTTCTGCCTTAAGTTATGTGCACAAGGCTTAGAGCATTCCCATCCACTTTTGCCAAAGAGAGGAGTTCCCAGGGAAAGATCCTCGACCACACTATTTGGGAAGCTGCCTTCCTGCAGGTTGATGCTGCCTGCTTTCTTATGTCAGTGTCTTTAAGCACCATATGTAGAGTCGTGTTGATGGGAGGCAGTTTAAAATAAGAAAGAATATAGCAGATTTCAAACAGTTCTTTCTATGCCATTGCGTACACTATAGTATTAAAACATAACAAAAAGGAAAATAAAAAAATCTGTTCTAACAATCTGTTCCATGAGTCTTGAAAGACACACAAAACAAATCACCGCAGATGAGCTCTGTGGTTCCATTCCTACCTCCTCAACTCGGCAGAGACAACCCCCAGGGCCCCAAGTGGAGGAGCCAGCAGAGGTCAGCTCATCCATCGCCTTCCTTGAGACAGGAGCAATAATGAAATCATCGCTTACTGAGGGCAGTTAATAGCTCTGAGTGACCAGCACACAGGAATCATTTCTGTTGCCCTCCATAGGATGACTCACAAATTGCCATGTCCTTCAAATCCCGTGGCTTATAAAGTGGACCAAATTATATCCAAATATGTGGTCTGTTGTGAGTGCCATGGCAGATGACCTCATTTCTCTGAAAAGACCAACGCTCTAGCTCACTGTACTGAGTCCACAGTGGGACTTGCACCCATAAAGACAGTAAAGAATAAAGCAAGGCTGTATAGTAAAGCACTGGGGTTCTTCACGCAGGCCCCAGCTTCAATCAGTGCATGATAGACTTGCTCAACTGCCTCTGAGACTTGAAGACAGAAAGATCTGGATCAAAATCTAAGCTACATACCTTGGTGGCTGAGTGTGTCTCCTTTTTCCTACACATTAGGGTTAATACATACTTTGCGAGGCTGTTGGGAGGGCTCAGGGGAGGCTGTCTATCTCAGGCAGAATGGAGGTATCAGTCACTCAGACTTTTTTTTTTAAATATACTTTTAATTGAAGTAGAACTGTAACATTACATGTATGTATACAAATACACACACACACACACACACACACACACACACACACACACACACACACACACATATATATATATATATATATATATATATATATATATATATATATATATATGTAAACTACTAAGTGTTTTGTTGTTGATGATGATGTTGATGGTGGTATACATGAGGTCTTAAGACTCACCACTCTTCATTGAGCAACCATTAAAGGGGTTCATGCCTGAGAGAGGCGAATTGTCCTTCTCCCAGCCGTCTTAGTTGCCTATAGTTCTTTGTCTAGGATTTGGATCTGTTGAAGTATTGCCCTTTCCATGTTAACATGTCCATCGACATCGCCATTGTTCCTGTCCTGTTTATGGAGTCATTGTTAGAAACTGCTTCATAACAGACTTCCTGGTATTGTGGTCTCTTATAAATCTTTCTTCCCTGTATTCTGTGTTGTTCCCTTAACTATGCATGCAGGAGCTGTGATATAGGTATTTCCACTGGAACTGATCTCCTCACAACCTGTTGCTCTCTGCACTGTGTCCAGCTATGATTTTCTGTGATGGTCTCCGTTTTCAGTAAAGAGAAGCAGGTTTTGTTTGTTTGTTTTTGTTTTTGATGAGGGATAGCATCGTCACTTATTGGTGGGTATAAGGATAAAATCTACACTGTAATAAGGTATTATGCTGGTCTAGCAAAGTGGTGGTAATAGATTCTTTTCTGAGGACTCATTAGTCCCA
The DNA here is from genome assembly GCA_902729485.2 of Mus minutoides. NCBI lineage: Eukaryota > Metazoa > Chordata > Mammalia > Rodentia > Muridae > Mus > Mus minutoides. The sequence goes on from LR749523.1 coordinate 1,008,292, forward strand.
GAAGCTGGCTAGGTTTCTAGTACCAGACATGATTTCCCTCCTGATGAGTGGCCTTAGGTCCAATTCAACAACTATTGGTTGCTACTGAAATGTGAGTGCACTATTGCACCTTTATGCATAATCTGTTATGCTGGTCAATGTCATGGTTCACTGCTATTTCTGGGTAGTATTGTTTGATTGCTTCTCTCCGTGGTAGCTTGCATAATATTTTCAGACATCATGGAAACAGGACCGCAGAAAGAGGCTCTTAGCTTGGGTTCAGCCTCATCTGAGTTCTGTGTCCTAAGTGTGTGGTGTCTTCAGCAATAGTGACCCATCATCAACTCCTGAGAGGTAACTAAAGGTTATATCATATAATCTATGTTGTATTGGGTGTCACTTAGAAAATTTTACAAGAGGTTTCTCATGCTTGGTACCATGGTTTTTGTCATTTTTGTTGTTCTTGTGGGGAGCATTGGTCAGCCCAAGTAGCTTAACTTCCATGTGTGCATATGTACAGATGTGTGTGTGTGTGTGTGTGTGTGTGTGTGTGTGTGTGTATACATATGCTTATAAGGACCCTGTATTAGGTAAATTTAATATATCATGACTCCTTGTGGCTTTATCAAACAACCTTGGTGTCCTTTGTCCTTTGTCCTTACTTCTCCCCACTCCTGGGTGTGAAAGCTAATGTTAGTGGCAATGTTGAATATTCTTTGCTCTGCCACTGACAGCATCCTGTGTGTGATCTTGTGCCTGTTAGCATTCCTCCTAAGATCTTATTAATTTTTTTATTTAGATAAGACTCAATAAGTATTGATCTCAAAGTCACACCCAAATTCAGAAAGGTCTAGGCTCTACTGCTCCCTCAAACATTGGCCTTGCAACTATTTCTGGACACCTCTCTGTCCTTTTATAGTCTTAGGCTCTTTGTACTCTGGTTTCTTGCTTGGATGTGTAAGCTAAGACCTTCCCTCAGATTTGACTCTACCATAGCATATGCACCTTTGTCTTATTTTTGCCCCCTAACTGTGAATATCTCCTGAGGAATCAATTGGCTTTCAATTACTATGATAATCCCCGTTACCAGTCAATGGTTAGTGTATAGCAGCTGCACAAGCCTTTATGAATTAGGAGACGTTTTCAAAATATTTACAGCATCCTGGAGCACATCTACTGACAGCCTCATCTTGTTTCCCGCAGACTTTGAGAAGACAGGGTTTATTAGGTCCCATGGATGGCACAATTGTGGTGGAAAGAGCAGCCTCTTTCCTGGTCAGCCTTGACCTTGCTTTCTAGCGGTGCTTTTCAGTGGATGATACTTCCTTCATCCATACATAATGACAAGAACAATTATTTCTTCCTTATAAGGCTGGGTTTTATTATTTGTAATTTTGTGCATTCATTAAAATGTTTGATAAGGGCTAATTGTCATAGAGAAGACTAGATACCAGACAGCTAGAAGTTAGAGTACAAGCAGCCATTTAAACCTGCAGAAGTCACTTAGATTCAGCAAGCTTCCTTCTCTTATCTGTTGAAAAGGTTGGTTGCAGGGTTATCCAAGGCACCTCTAGGTAGTTGATTGTAAATTTTCCTAGTAAATGTTTAGGGCCAGATTAGACAAAAGCAGTAGTAAGGTCCTTCTATAGCTGTTCCTATTGTCAATGTGTATTACATAGATTTGGTACCTGATAAAATCTTATATTTACATCAGTTTCCCCACTTCCTTGAGGCAATAAAATATTCTTAAAGATAGGCCTAAGAGCCAGGTACAGGCTTTATTTGTCTTAGTTTCAGATTTCTTTTCCCACCCCATAATTAGTTTGTGTGTGGATAAATGAATGATACAGAGTTTATTATTCAACCCTGTAATTAGTAAACGATCTCTTAATCACCTTTTACCACATGTTCTTGATATCCACAGTCTTTGTATTTGCATAACGCTTGGTCAATATTTTATTCTTTCTATATATTTCTGTGGAATTATTGAGCTGCTGAAAACTCTTTCACATGGCTTCCTATAAGGAAGTTAGTAATTAGTGAACATTCTGTTAATCACCTTATACCTTGTATTGTTGATATCCAAGTTCTTTTACTTGAATAATGCTTGGTCAACATTTCATTCTTTCTGTCTTATTGTAGAATTACCCGTTCACACTTGGCTTTCTAACAAAAAAGATTCTGAATGAGAGAGGGGTTCACTCCACTCACCATTTGACAAAGAAGGATGTTTCAGAGATATGGCCCACAGAGATATTGGCTGGGAACCTAGAATCACACATCGTGTGTGAACTTTGGGAAGTGGTCTGGTCCTTATTTACAAAATGAAGTCATTCATCCTGAATCACAAACTGTCAAAGAATATGGATACAACAGGCACTGACTCCTCCATGTTCCAGGGCAAATCTACCAGTGAGTTAATGCTATGTGTGAATTACGCCGTGTATGAAGTTGCAGTCCAGGATACCCAGATCCCAAGCTCCTGGCCTCTCCAGATTTCCATTGCTCTTACTCCTCACTCCCCCCCACACATGTCGGAATACACTCTGTACAGGTTTGGATCATCAATCACAAATGTCCTTCCGGCTGCCTCCCCATTCAGTCATCCATGGCCTGGGAACACATAGACCAGGTATTTATCTATGTGAATGTGTTCTTTCTCACTTAATGTCTTACACCGAGATTAAGAAATCCATCTCTGCCAACTGCATGTTACCAAATCAAATGTAGGTCCTTAACCTAGTCTCCTTATACTGAATACGAGCTGAAGCACAGAAATCAACGGACAGAAAGACCTTGACTTTTCGTTACACGTCTGATGAAATTAATCCTCTTGGTCACTTCTGAACTCTCCTCTAATTGAATCTCTGCCCAGGGACAGCTGGCACTGTCCCCTGCACAGCCACCAGACAGTGCCCGAATCACCCAGTGCTTTCCCCGGGCTGCTTCATTATATCTTCTGGGTAGAAAATGAACATAGGTTTATTTACAAGAGTTCTGGAGGGGGTTATTTTGATTGCTTAGCTGAGAGTGTCAAGACAATTATTTCTCTGAATAAGGTGTCTTCCCCATGTACAATATCTTTATTTCTGGTTTGGAACATTCCCTGTGTCAAACAGCTTCACCTGTCAACTTGGCTTAATTAGCTTCAGGGGACATAAACCACTTAATTTCCTCTGCCAGGCTCACATCTCCATAGCTCACATTTGCCGTCTTCAGTTCATCCCTTAAGGATGCTTATATGGAAGGTGTGGGTTTTGTAGCACCCACCTTGCAAAGCTGACTAAACATGGTTGGGACCAAATAAAGGGTGAAGTCTTTATTACTTGTGATGGCCATTGTCTCAGGCAACCCTGCAAGGCTGTTTGGAGGCAGCAATGCTGATGGCTGGCTGTAGATAAAGAAATAACAGAGCAAGCAAGCAGGATTTGGTTCTAAACTCATATCATGACGTTTCCCAAAGACTTGATGCAAACTCTGGAGACATCTTGCATTTCTTTATTAAAACATGGTGGGTTGTTAATAAATATATATTTAGTGTTTGTTAAGAATAAAGCAGCTATGATACTCAGTCTTTGTTATAAACATGACTGGAGTTTGAGTCACCACAGAAACATATCTTTGGGTTTGAATATTAGACGTTTTCCTATTGCTATGATGAAACTCTATGGCCAGGGCAACTTACAGAATAGTTTGTCTGGGCTTACCATTCCAGAGGGGTTGGGTTCTATGGTAGAAGAACACAGGCATGGAGGCAGGAACAGGAGGCTCACATCTTTACAAACACAAAACAGAGACAGTTGGTTTGCTGAGGTGAGTCTTTAAATTCTCAAAGACTTCCTTCAGTGACACTTTTCTCCCCAAAGGTCACAGATTCGAATCCTCTTTAAACATCTACCAACTGGAGCCTGGGTACTCAGTTGTCAGAGACTTAATGGAGGACCACCAGAGTGTATCTGTGCATCAGCGTGCCACGGGCTGGGTTCCCAGGACAAAAGTAAAATGAAGACCAATGTTCACCTCTCCTTGCTTTCTGACTGTGGCTGCAGTGTGACCCACTATTGTTTAAGCTCCTGTTTCTGTAACTCCGTCCCCCATCCCCACATTGCCCTGTACTCTCAAACATAATCCCAGTTATATTTATAAGCCAGTTCTTCCCTGCTGCCAAGCCTGGCCACTGGGGACTGAGGTCCCCTTGTTCTGAGAGGATGAGCTGCCCAAGAGGAGGATGAATGGACCCTGCCATGTTCTGGCTTCAGCAGCCTCCTGCCTATAGAAGTGTTTTCCTGCACTTGGGCTGGGCTGAGCTTCATTTCACAGAGGCATAAACAAGCCTGCCATCCCCAGGGGATCTGGCAAAGGAAAATGAAGTCGTTTTACATTTGTGGCAGTCTGATTCAAATTGGAATCTCACAGAGAAGGACGCTGGCTTCTTTGTTTAGCTCTTTCTGTACTTCAGGAACACAGCTTCTCTTGGCTTCCTGGCGGGAGGAAGTGGCTATGTATGGAATGCCCATTTGCATTATATAGTCTTGGGGGGCCCTTTCTCTTACATAAGGCATCTAGCTTAAATCTTACACTCAGTTCTATAGAAGCAAAACAAGAAGCTATTGAGTCCAGCAGAGGGATCATGCTGCCATTCCTGGGCTGTCAGTTGAGGCAAAGCTTAAAATACATTCCCACAAGGGAACCTCACCCCCTACTCTCATTCCAGCCTGGGTAAGGAAACAAGAAGCACCCATGACATTGTCTTTGGACACAAGCTCCAGGCAGAGTGGAAACAGGGATTCTATTATTCCCAGGTCCCCTCTCCTAGCTCCTAAGTCTCCAGTGTTTTGTTCTTCTTCGCTGACTAGCTTGGGGGTCTCTTGCACTTGTTGTCACTTCCCATTTCTCCTCACAGATACCCTTGCCCAAGCTGCCTCTGTGTGCTCAACTCTCCCTTTCTGTTGCTCCTTGTCTCACTTATTTTTCTTTGTGTTTCTTTGTTTCAGTTTGCATTTCTGAGAAAATGTTATTAGCCTTTTGGATAACATTTATTTGCCTGGGAAGACGAATCCTATTATATGTCTGCTGGAACCAGTGTATAGCCTCATCTTTGCTGATTCTGTGCTTGCCCCCCAATGCAGCCTGTCCTACACTTTTTATTTGAGATGCTGAAATCTGGCCTACCCAGCACCATATAGGAGTCCAGGCTGTAGCCCAATGCTCGGCTGTCCAGATCAATGTGTTCTTGAATCCCCAATTCAAAGATTCCAGTATCCAAGGAGTTATTTTTCTGTAACTCATACTCCTATATCTGTAGAGCTATCTCCAGGGTTTCTTCTGCCTTGGATCCATGGGCTATATAGTGAACAGCAATCTTTTCAGTTTTTCCGAAGCCAAAGGGCCTGATGATGTATCTTTCTTTGGAAAATATAGGTGTCAGACCACTGAACTGCTCTAATACTTTGGCTGCCAGAATCAGCTTGTCTCTGCTCTCCCTGACAGAGATATGAGGCAGGGCTTGTAGATGTGAAGTTCCCTCATGGAGTTCTCCTTCTTACCCTGATCTTGTGCCGCTATGGAAAATAGGAAGAGAGTTGCACTTACTTTCAACGAAAGCCCTTTCGCCTGTTATAGGCAACCCACCAGAGATAACCAACCACTCAGACACAGTTTAGAACCAACTCAAAGGTCTGTATTACCACTAATGGACCTACACTCAAGTGTAGCATCAAGACTAACAAATATCTGGCTTTCTGAAAGGAAGTGACATTTGTTTGAGAACACCGTCCCAAATAATATTCTCTTGCTAAACAGTTTAGATACCCCCTTAGAAGTATATGAGTTGGTGACTGACTGAGCCATGAATCTTTCTGTCGAAATTTCTTCTAGAAAGGACAAGGCTGGAAGAGCTAGGTCATGCTGCTTTGGAAGGACCTTTGGGAAATGAGCTGTCACCAGTCACAAAAATAGATCCCTTTCCCCTGTACACAATCCACACACGTAGTTTAAAAGAATTCACATGTTTAAATCTTTCCTGCCTATAAGTTTCACATAAAGCAAACTGAATTCCATTCATGTAACCAAGGTTTATTAGGTAGGGCTTACATGGGCCTGGGCTTAATGTGAGGAGCTAAGACCATATAAGGATGACTAAGATACTGTCCTAGCACTGGAGGATCTCAAAGTCTATAAGGAGAGTGAGGTGGGTAAAAGTTAATGATGGTCTTATGGAAGCGGTCAGAAAACCACAGGCATGGGCTGACTAAGATGTGGGGGGAACCCAGGAAGGTTTCATAGGACAACAGTGACAGCTGAGTCACAAGGACACTGATGCATCCCAGGTAGCATGTTAGACTTCAATAGTCCCTCCTTATACATGGGGAAAACATCTCAAGAGCCTTAGCGGGCACCTGGGAACATAGGTTGTTCACACTCTATGTGGGCTATGTTTGTCCTACGGTTCTTGCAGTGGTAGCATATATTCCTGTAGCTAATCTGCCATGCCATTCCAGAAAATCCCCTCCACTCCACTCCACCTGATTCCATTCCACTGCTTGTTTTATGTGGTGCTATTAGGTGCTTTATGCTCACCACAGACAATACCTGAATACAAGTAGGGTGAGATGGCAAGGGTTGGCATGATAGCCAAGATAGATACCAGGTGACTGGTGGGCAAGCAGCATCTACTGCATTCTTGGGTACACTAGACTTAGGAATGTTTCACTTCCAGAGGGAGATGAAGTGGGGTAACAACACACAATCCAAAATTTTATGTATGGAATTTCAAATTGAATATAGACAAGCCATAGCTGTTAACACAGAGCAGGCTGAAATAGGAAAATATCTGTGTGTTTGAGGACAGTGTGGTCCCCATAGTGATTCCCAGACCAACCAAGGGTTACATAGTGAGACTTCATCAAAGAAAAAAAGTGATTGGGATGGGGGTGGGGTGGGTAGGTTATGTGGTTCAGTCAATAAGGGTATCTGTCTCCAGTGTGCATGATCTGAGCTTAGACCTTGGAACCCACATGGTAGAAAGAGAAGACTAACTCCACGAGCTGCTCTCTGTCACATATACACATGTGCTCTCTGTCTCTCTGACTCTATCCCTCTCTGTTCCCCTCTCTCTCCTTCTCCAGCAACATAGAGTAAGTCAATAAATATAGAAGATGACAGTGGAAATGCTGTGTAGGCCTGTAACATGGTATGTAGGGTGAGGCTTGTCCTAGGAACTTGAGTTAGGAATTCATGTGCTACACTATGTAGGTTGTCTAGAAAAGAAATGAAGATTTACTTCTGCACCTTCATGAAGGTAGCTCCTCACCCTCAACCCGACCAGATGCAGAATCTCCCAGGACAAATACCTCTGCGCACGTCTGTGAAGATGTTTCCACAGGATTTAACCGAGGGGAAAACCCACTCAGACATAGGATGCACCATTCCATTGTAACTGGATTATTCAGGATAAACACCAGGGGATTGGTAGCTCTAATAAGTGAGGCTCAGCTGCTTCTGGCCTGTACCCCAAGAAAAGAGACAAATAATAGCAAAATGAATAAACATATTTAATCAGTGTGGCCACCTTAGGAAGAAGGGCAAACGAAGGGGCCCAGTGATCTCCAGAACCTCTTTGAGATACTGATAGAAGTTTCAGGATTAAGATGTTTAGAGGGCCAGGCGAATGCATAAGGAAAGAATACTGGTCCAGGTGTGGTCCTTCCTGCTACTGACCCATCACTGTCTCTGCTCCAGTCTCTCCGAAAAGGTCTAATAAGTTATCAGAACTGTGTAACATCTCTCCCTGGGAGGCATGCTCCTCTTCTGTCTGACACCAGGGCTCCAGTCTCTCTACTCCCTCAGAATAGAATTTCCAGAGAAATTATAATTCTTGGGGTGGCTTGTTTTAATAGTCCACTAGCCAAACAAGGTAGAGCAAGGACATTTCTCTTTGGAAATACCTTCTTCTCTGACAGGACACTCTGGGCTGGTGTCCTGGACTGACTAAAAAGGAAAACAAAACCGAAAGGGCAGAGCTGGGATTCCTTGCCTGTACCCATCTCTCCAGCTGTGGTTGTAATGTGAGCAGTTGCCTCACACTGGGGTTGCCCTGGCTTCTCTGACACGATAGCATGTACTCTCGTGGATATGTCACGTGTGTCACATTAAGCTCTTTAAATTGCTTTTGCATGGCGTTTTGTCACTTCAGTGAGAAAAAGCAGTAGTATAGCTTCTATGTCCGGGCGGGGCAGGGCTGGGCCTGAAGTTTGCCAAGAAGGCGGGGCAGGCTGCTGGAGTGGATTCAGCATGCCAAGTAAGGGAAGACTGCAGGACCATGAAGGCCATTAGGGGGACACAAGTGGGCCATTTGCTTCTGAGATGTAGTCGCATCCGAGGCAAGCTCCCTGCCACAGTTGTGGCTGCTAGCTGTGGGCTCCTGGGTCCGACTCATTTATCTTCTCACTGGCTGTCTCCACTGGCTTTGCAAAGCGATCTTCTAGAGCGGCATGAATCAATACTTCTCTGACTTCAGGCGAGTTATAAGCTTCGGAGTTCTTCCATAGAGAACTTTCACATCTGGCACAGAACACTCTGACACTCCGTCCTACCCCACTTGGTGAGACCTTCGGTGAAAATTCAAGGTCTGGGTTTCTGGCAAATTTCTTTTTTCCTTAGTCTGTTCATCATTGGCACCTGATGGGGTCTAGCATATTACAACAGGAGGTTCCACCCTGTTTGATCATACAAACACTAGAACATTGCTGTAAATTTCAATTCTCCCAGATCCCACCTTGACAGCTACATACAAGAGAAAAAAGCACTTTCAAATTACCCCTGAATATACACCATCGTAAAGATCCCATACATTCAAATTGCTTTTAAACAACAAACCCATAGCCTGTGAGCAGTGAAGCTATAAAAGTGTGTGAATCATCCTTCCAGAAGTCTCGCCTCCAGGCACGCCTGACACCCTTCCTTGCCGGAAACTCAACCTTCACAAAGACTGGAGGCTGCTGACAGCCTTCTGGGGAATAGATTATCTGATTCCACAGGCAGTTAAGAATAACATACAAATGTCATTTAGACGGACAATTTCTACATGGATCAAAAGACACACTCAAGTTACTGGATATGATAGCCAAACCCTTTAGTTCAATAATATCGCAGCAAACCCACAAAACCTTTCTAGATTGAATGAGTACCAGTGTGGTGTGTGGGAGCTCTTCAGACATTCCTTCCAGGTTAGGAGATTATTTGCAATTCAGCTCTTTTACTGATGAGCATGTTATGCAACCAGCAGCAGCCAAGGGGGAAAGCTAAAAGCCTGGGCTGCTTAAATTTTTCCACTGGATACTCACAGCCAGCTGGAGAGAGTGAATGAATATGCCTGGCTTTCCTGCCCTACTCCACCAAATGCCAGGGTGTGAGAGGGAGGGGCACAGTGGCCAAGTTCAGGAGCTCTGGTGGGAGATGGTGTGACGTTAGAGTCCTGATGCTTTGGGGAGTCTATAGCCTGGGGAACTTCCGTTGCCTCTGTCGGTTTGAATTTTTCTTATCTCCCATGATAATTTTTTGTCTTTTTTATGGGATGGCTAAAGATTCAGGATTAATACATGCTAGCTCAGTGCTGTTTCTGAACCAACAGGTCTATAGGCATGAGCTATTTTCTAAAATCAAATTGTAAGTTTCATATTTATTTTAATTCAGGCAGTGGTGCATTTTACTCTATATGTCTTTAAAACAAACCAATAGTTTTTTTTTCAAAATTTCTAATAAAACTGACCCTTCCAGGTAAGGGGCTGTGCTTTTGTTTGGCTTTGCCTAAGCCCTGGTACCCTGATGGAAAGCTTTGTCACGCTAAGGAGGGAACAACTATGTTTGTCAGGAGATCCTCCCAAAGAACATGTGCTATTCCTTGTCTAGGTAATGGAGTGAAAACCAGTTCCTGCAGCTGAAGTACCATGGAAGGGATTGCCTAGTTCCTTCAACTTATTGTTTCTGATCTAGGAAATATTCACAGTAATCATCATCCAAGTCCATTGGAAAATATTCACAGTAATCACCATCCAAGTCCATTGGAAAATATTCAGAGTAATCATCCCACCCCCAAACTCCATCTCATGCTTTCCTTTCTGCATCTTCAGCTATGAGTAGCCAACCATAGCTTGGTGAGAAGTAAATGATTCCAGAAATAATTTAACCAATCATAAATAGCTTGTATAGCAGAATACAGTTATAATTTCTTTATTTTACCATTAATTACTGTGATGAACTTCTCACTTTACCTAATTTGTAAACCAAATGTCACCACGGTACATATATGTAGGAAAAAACACATATATGTAGGGTTTACTGCCATGGTTTTAGGCATGTCCTGTGGGTGGGTCATATAATGTAACCTTTGGATAACAGCAGACAGCTGTCTTCATGTACTTGTTCATAGCCTTGCTGCATCTAAAGAGCATCACCACAGACCTAACTTCAAGCCCTGTGGCCATCACTATAAAGAACAATGGCAAGTGTTTGGCCCTGGCGATAAAGAATGTGGCAGGTATTTGTGGTCAGCTTGGGGCCAGGAGCAAAACTCTAAGCTGTTCGGGGGCATACAACACTTCTCCACCTATGCCATGGAAGGAAAAGCAGCAAGCTAAAGGAACTTACTAATTCACAGGCCTTCATATTTCAACTCCTCACACACACGAATACCCTAGTGATTAAGAATGTTTATTCTGTTCGTTTGAGAACATAAAATAGACATTGTTTTTATGAGAGTTGTTTGTTTCTAAAATTAGACTTTCAGTCTGATGTGGTGGTAGAAACTGAGGCAGGAGAGATGAAGAATCTGCTGATACAGAACCTGTCTCAAAATTTAACAGCAAAATAAATTAATTATATAAAGTGATTTATTATATAAAACAAACTGGTATATAGCAAGATGAAAACAGATTTCCTTTCTTTTCTAGAACAGGAGGTTTTTTTGTTGTTTTTTTGTTTTTTAATTCAGAAATAATGTGAGAATCTGGTGTTTTTATAAATTCGCAATGCTGTCTACATATATTTGACAGTTATACCACATTCTAGTTCTATGACGTGATATTGTGGATCAAAATGTAAACCTAGATAGACTGTATAAAATAGTTATAATAACAAATTTAACAAATGTTTAATTTAGATTCCAAGTCAGGCCCATGAATGCTAGAGCTAACCTGGGCTAAATCTGTGTGTGTGTGTGTGTGTGTGTGTGTGTGTGTGTGTGTGTGTGATTTGAAAAGATAATCAGAGTCCTTTACAGGCCTATTCATCTGGTTGGTTTTCATTTTTGAGAAGCTATGTAAGAGGATGAGGAGATGGACCAATCAGTGAAATACTTGCTGTGTAAGCATGTGGATTCAGAACACCCATGTAAAGGCTGGGCACACATGTGCTGCTCTATAACTCCAAGTTGCTGAGGCCCAAAAGGCAGAGCCCTAAAACTCATTGGCCAGCCAGTCTAGTTAAATTGGTGACTTACAGGTTCAATTAGAAAGATCATTTCAAAAAATAACATGAAGAGTGACTGAGGAAGATACCCTATGCTGACCTCTGGCCTACGCGCGCGCGCGCACACACACACACACACACACACACACACACACACACACCCCACTCAGTTAGTTTGTAACCCATAAGTCCAGATGTTCTTTGCAATTGATCTCTGCTTGTGCTCTCTTCAGTGATTATAACCTTAGATTGCAACCTGCCTGATAATGTTCAGACCCTGCTTTGTACATGCATCTTTACATCAATGGCTACATGTCATGTGTGTGGATTCCCAGGATCTCACATGCTGACTTCATGCTTAGCACTACTATGGGAATGCATGGAATCACACGTCTCTGTACCCCTTAAATGTGCTCACACATTCAAATATAAACTTAATCAGGGCTGGTACTACACCTCTGCTTGTGTCTTTTGTAACTTTTGTGTCTTTTGTGTCGCTGTGTAGACACTATGACCAAGACAACTTATAAAAGAAATAGTCTGTGGGGCAGTGGACTGTGCCAGGGAACTTGGTAAGGTTGAGTGGGTTCAGAAACCGTGGTACCTTCAGACCTTAGGAGAGTAGGTATTTCACCTACTCCCAATCAGATTCCTGTCCTAGAACACATGACCATGGCACCCCATGGAGAAGACCCTGATAATCAATCACTTAGAGGCAGGGTCCAAAGCCCCTCCACATACAGACAAGGCTTCCCTAACATCCCATACCAGGCCAATAGAAAGCATCTGTTTTTAGACACCAACCCACCACAAAATATATATAAGACCCTGTGCACAAAGAATAAAGCATGAGAATTACTTCATCAAAGATCGTCTGAGAGTGTCTGTCATAAAAGAACTGTAACACTTTTGGAAAGAGAGTTCTTTACTGAAGCTTTCCCTGCTGGGAACTGCTGGAGCCGACCATATTCACTTGCTTGACCTTGCTTCCTAGATACAGTGCCCTACAAGAAGCCCAGCAGCTCGCCCAGGTGCAGTTACCCTTCCCTGCTCCCACTGCAAGCCACCCGCTATGCAGTGTCAGAAGATCAACTCCCTCTTCCTTTCTGAAAGCACAATTTTTTTGGCCCCTCTGGCCTGGCCAGAGCTCTGCAGATCCCACAGATAGTAAACAGACTGGCAATAGTTCATTGGGCTTACAGTTCCAAGGGGGGGTAGAGTTCATGACCATAATAACAAGGAACATGGCAGCAGGCTGGCAGGCATAGTGCTGGAGGAGTAGCTAATAACCCATATCTGATCCATTGGCACAAAATACACACACACACACACACACACACACACACACACACAGAGAGAGAGAGAGAGAGAGAGAGAGAGAGAACTGGGAAAATCATGGGCTTTTGAAAACCTCAAAGCTCACACCCAGTGACACACCTCATCTAACACCTCCTAATCCTTCCCAAACAGTTCTACCAGCTAGGGACCAAGTATCCAAACATAAACCTGTGGGTGTCATTTTCATTCAAACTATCACAGCTTGTAAAGTCTTGCCCAGCATGTATGCTCATCTGGGTTTGACATTAAGCACTTTCTTAACAGAAGTGGTGGTGCCTGCCTATGATCCTACCATTCACGGGTTAGAAAGAGGAACATCAGAAGTTGAATGTCATCCTCAGCTACACAGCATGTCTGTGACCACCTTGGGCTATATGGCACCCCCATCTTCCAAACAAAGAACAAACTATAGCAACAGCAAACTCCCAACAATCCATTGTTCAGTAGAAATAGTATTTCTTTAAAGGAGGCTATAAACAACAATGGAACAACAGTTCCTGATCAGGGAGACACAAAAGCAGGCATTGACACTGAGTGCATCACTACAGCAACATCTCCATATAAACACACTTTTGGGTCTTTTGCCAAGGTGGTGGAGTGCCTTTCATTTACATTTGCAAATGTGGATGAGAAGTTTAGAATTTCATTTCTGGGCTGAGGGTTTGGAAACAGACCCACCTGACTGTAGAGGAAACTAAGAGAGTGTTGAAACCTTGACTCAAGGAAAAGGCTCACCATATCTTCCTGAAATTAGATTTATCTTACAGGATCCAGTAGTGGTCTTTATAGGTAAATGTGCTATAAATATATCTATTGAATTTCGCATAACACAGGATGGGTGTGGGGATGTCCTTGGGAAAGATAATTTGGTTTCTATGAAGCTAGAATCTTTAAGTGGTCCTATCAGGGACTTTGCCTAGTCATAGAGTACCTTCCATCCCCACAGGTTCCCCTCTACCCAGTACCCTAGCATCTGGGCCAAAGGAAAGAGAGAACTCAGTATCTCTTAGGGGGAATGTCTGCCAGCCGTAAGCATGACATGTGATCGAGGGCTTCCAGCTGTAGCTCTGAGCCAAGAGTGAAATTTGCAAACACTGGACTCTGGGTCTATGTGTTTCTGGGTACTTGGAGACACTGTTATGTATGAGAACAGGGGATGAATTGTCAACTTCATGCAAGAGCCCCCACTTCCTTCTGATAATGCCAATCTCATGCCATCCTATGATTAGAAAAGAAAAAAGAAAAGCAAAAAGAAAACAAAACAGAAAAAAGAAAACCAAACCAAAACAAGAACTATTCTCAAATCAATACCAGTCTTTTTTAAAAAAAATGTGACAGGTGGCAAGATTCCTTGCTGTTGAGCTCCAGCCAAAACATTTGGCGCTTTTTTCTCCTGGGGGAGGCACTGGAGCAGGCTGTGACTTGGTGACTCAGCAGTGAGGGGCGGCAGCAGAGGGAACTGTTCTGAGCATTCTGCCTGGTGCTGAAGAGAATTAGTCAATTCTTGGAAAGAGGGAAGTGTTCAGACCGCCCTGCTCCCCACTTCCAGATCTTCCTTTTGGCCTTAGTTGGAAGACCTAGTCATCTAATGGAATTCAGTTTGTTCTGCTCGATGTGTATGTGTCACTGTGTTTTGACTTAGCAGCGGGCCTTGGCTCCAACTCTTGCTTATTTCACCCCAGAACTGTTTTCCATAGCAACCTCAGAAATAACAGTGCATTGCAAAGAGCCCAACTTGCCCTTTTGTGAGACAGATAGGATGCAGAGAGATAAGCATGTGACAGGGAGCTGACAGGGATGATGATGGAGACAGACAACTTTGGAGAGATGGATTATCAATAGGTCCTGATAGATTATGAAAAGGCCCTGGAAACTTTGAGAAGAACATCTCAAGCAAAGCAAGGCTTGTCCAGGAGCGCTCAGGCTTCAGGAAGAAAGGTCTTCTTAAATGGTAAATGTGGAAGTGAACCACAAGCGTTGCAGAGGATGCTGAACACAAGGTTTTGATGTCTCTGAGGTTCTCTAGTGATTTGTGCAGTAGGTAAGTATTAAAATATGGAAAAGCACTTCCTTCTGAGTGCACATCCATGATGTTCAGCTCCGGGTAACATTTCCATATACTCTATGGCAAACTCTTTTCTAAACTACATTCATTTAAAACAAAGAATTCACTTTCACATATACTGACAATCTATGATGACAAGGAAACATGGCTCCCAGTATTTTGGAACATTTACCACAGAAAGGTACATTTTTGTGCTTGGGACTGGGGAAAGACACACCAGTCATATCTGTGATGGGTATTACTAGCAACTTGATAGGAAGATTAGGTTAATTGAGGTGGAAAGACTCACCTTAAAAGTGGGTGGCATCAGCCAGGCATGGTAGAGCTTGTTTTTAGTTCCAGCACTCCAGAGGCACAGGCAGGAAGGTCTCTGTGTTTGAGGCCACCAGGATTATATATAGAGACTAAGTCAAAAGACTTAAAAACTAAACCTAAAACGCAAAGTAGGAAGCACAATTCCCTGATCTGGGCTCCTCAGCTGCATTAATGTTAGAAAGCAAGCTGCACAGGGGTTCATCTCCATCTGCTTCCTGACTATGATCATGATGTGACCACCTTTACATACTATTGCTGCCATGACTTGCCCAATGTGAAGACTGTACCATGGAGCTATGAGCCCAAATAAACCCTCCCATTCCTTCTTCAAGTTCTTTTTGTTGAGAATATTTTTATCACAATAACCTAAAATGTAGTCATAACAATATCTTATCAGTGAAAACAAGAAGGAGAAGAAGAAGAAGAAGAAGAAGAAGAAGAAGAAGAAGAAGAAGAAGAAGAAGAAGAAGAAGAAGAAGAAGAAGAAACACAAATGAAACAGAAACCAACAAGCAAAAATCCCAAAGGACAATTCAATGGGTCTTCTTGAGAATGGTGAAGATTGAGACAATGTAGAATTAAGAGTCCCATGAGCAAACAGGGAAAAATGCAATAAGAGGTGAGATTCTGCCTTCCAGACCAGAAAATTTAGTATTGCCTGCCCAATGGCATTTTGAAGTCATGATGAGCTGGGTTCAGGAGGGCTGGCATTCTGTTCAAATGTGAGAACAGCTCATTGTGTAATCACGGCAAATGGCTTTCCCAGAAAGGGAAATGAGTTTGCTTAGGTGAATCAAAGAACATTTCTGCTCAGACACACCAACAGTCTCTCAACACAAGCAAGTGTTCAATATCAAGCCAAAATTAAAATATATTACACTAAGTTTTCTAGGTTCAAGACATCATTAAGAAGAGAGTATACTTAGTTCAGTGTCACATGGTGATAGTGGGTCTTCAATATCCTTCATCAATTCATATCATTCTCATTTTGCATATGCATGGACTAAAGCTCAGGAAAGTTTCTCTAAGTCCTTAAGACTCTCCCTTGAAAAGAGAGCAACATTTGATGGAAGGTCAGCATAGGTACAAAGTTCCTGTTCTTCTTACTTGCACTATTGCCCTGAAAGCAGGCTCATTAAATGACCTGAGTGGATGAATAGAGAGATCTTCCCTCCAAAGTCACAAGCATGCTGCTAATTGCACAGAGAAACCCAGAGACAGTTTCCAAGTCCTTGTACCGAGGTGTGCCATCATACCAAGGCTGTTCTGCCCAGGGTCTCCTCAAGTCTGCCGTTCTGGCACATTGACTGTGGTAACCAGGTGAACTGGAACTCGTTTGTAGTAGGCCCCTTGACAGCTCTGTAGCATCTGTGTGAATGTCAGTGAGCCGGGCTGTGCTTCAGTGTAGTGAATCCAGAGCTCTGCACCCCAGTCCTGAAACCTACTCTGGTTTACTTCTAATTGGAGGGAGACCATCTAAGAGAAAGCCACATGGCATGATTAGTTGCAGTCTGGGCAGGTTTCTGGGAAAACTAGTTTACTGGCTTGTTTAAGCAAACCTACAAATGTCACTCATATAAGAAGTACAAAGGATGACTAGAAAAAAATACCACAGACAGGGAGACTAACACAGAAGCCTAGTTCCCACATATAGGAGAAAATTTGTTTCATACTGAAAGGCTAAAAGTCCTAATTCATGATATTGTCAGTTTTTGGTCCTTTAAAGCTCCCATACTTTGTGCCTCTCTTTGACAGGATACCAGAAATACTGGCCTGGGAACCATCTAAAGCTTCATTTAATCCAAGTTACTTCTTCAAGGTCTAATCTCCAAACATACACTGCGTATGCAGGCTCTAAGATACTAATTTGGGGAGGCAATTATTCATGAATCTCAGAAAGGCAAAGGCTATTACAGTGTAATTCTTATTGCAAGGGTGTTTATGGAAAAATATGAAATCACTTTGCAGTGGGATTTAGAAATACTTAGAATAGCAATTACTTATATATTTGTATTTATTTATGTGCAGTGGGGTAGTATGCATATGTTACTACATATGCATGGAAGTCAGAAGACAGTTTGTGGAAGTCAGTTCTCTCCTTCCATCAGTACAAGTTCCTCTTGTTGAGCTCTGGTCACTAGGCTCAGCAGCAATTCTTTTTCTTTCATTTACCCTAGATCAGGATTTTTTCCACTTCTACATCTACAGTGGGGATTTTTAAAATGTCAGTGTCTAGGTAAGGACCTTCAGCACTGAAGTTAAGATTTTCTAGAGAACAGAAAAAAATCTCTCACTCTGTCTCTGTCTCTGTCTCTGTCTCTGTCTCTGTCTCTCTCTCTCTCTCTCTCTCTCTCTCTCTGTGTTTCCTTGCCAGGTCACTCAATAGGGTCTGTCCTTCTAAGATGCCTTCTTTGCCTCAAGTCATGACAAACCATCTGAAGGCAGACATTCTATCCAGTATCCCAAGGTTTCCTACTGTGGACCCATCAAAGGTAAGTCGCCTTTCCTTTCTACTCCAGCCCTGTTTGACACCCAGGCATCTTGTGATGATCTGACTCACTCTATGCAAAGTATACAGTAGCTTGTGTTTGTCTGCTTGATCCAGTTTGTTCTCCCAATCTAAATGATAACTTTTGGGAATAAATTATTTTAAAATACCTCTTCAAATTATTTCTACTACAGTGTCTGATATATGGTAAAAGATAATTCAATACTTCAGCAAATGTTCCTTGATCATAATTTATATTTTATCCAGGTTAATCAATACTGTGGATAGACAGGACACAGCTTGTGTCCTGAGATTATTAAGTTTTCACTTAAGAGCTTGTCACTCAACTTTGTTACGCAGAGGAAGACAGCCATTGTGCTCTGGGATCAATGGAGCTAGCATCAGGTGCCTGTAATCTCAGTGCTAGGGAGGCATTGTGAGTTTGAAGCCAACCTGGGTCACATTGTCTTAACAAAACAAAACAAAACAGGACTGGAAAGATGGCTCAGTGGTGAAGAGCTTGTACTGATTGCATGTGGGATGATAGTTTAATCTGTGCAATTACATGTTCAGCTTACAACACCCTGTAACTCCAGCTCTTGGGGCATCTGCTGCCTCTGGACTCTTTGAGTATACACACACACATGCATATACTCAAACATAGACATATAAACACATGTGCTTGTATGTGCATGTGTATGCACATACACCAACACAGATAATGAAAAATAAAAGTAAACATAAAAACACAGTGAAAGAATGTTCCAGCAAATAGATGGCTGTGAGGGTCATGGAGAAAGGAATTAAATTTAAGTTCAGTGCTGTATTCAATATGGTTTCTTTACAGGATATGGTGAAATGCTGGGCGACATTAGGAGACAATAGGATGTCCTCTGTGCTGATGACTGTGCGAAGCCCATCTGGACTGTGAACAGTCAGTTTCAGTGTGGCTTCCTCTTATTTTGTTTCAGAACTGAAGCCTAGCACCCAGCAAATGCCAGGTGATTGCTGAATGAGAAAATATGGTTGCAAGGAATTCAACGCCTGTTGTAAAATGGCCCAGACAATTGCCCAGCCTCTGCAAAGGCTCTTTGTCAAATCTATTTAGAAATGAAAAGCCCTTAGGGCCCTCAGATGTGAGAGACAGAGTATAATCCAGAGGTGCAGACTCCTCTATGGCAGCCCTGGAGACTGCCTTCCAAAGGCTTCCTTGCACCTACCCGTTGCTCAGCATCTGTCCTGATGCTTTTGCCTAGGCCTCTGAGCTGGGGGCTTCCCTCCTCAGATCCCCAGCTTTCCTCTCTAAGCCAGCCCAGCACCCTTGCTGGATATCATTCCCTGCGTCCTTCTCAATGGGTTTCCTTCCTTAAGGGACGCCTGTAGGGAGGGTAAAAATCAGAAGAGTTCCTGCATGGTCAGCTCAGTGAGATGACGCAGGAAGGCCTGCAGAGTGTCATACTGGAAGGGACTTTAAGGACACAGGTTTCAACCCTGTTATTTGACAGGAAGGCAAATGAAACCCTGGAGGAAAGGGCTATTTTAAGATAGTGCAGTGATTTAGAATCCAGGCCTCCTGTTTCCCAGCTAATGTCTTCTTCATATTCCATAGGCATTCTTCCAAGCTTAATATCAAGGCATGTTGTTAAGCCACTTTGCTAAGTATCTTAGCTGGGCTGTTCCATCACCAACTCATTTATAGCCATAATGTCTTTAAAATCCCAGCAAAAGGAATCTCAGTTCCCAGAATGCACTGCAGACTTCATAGTGAACCCGTCGGTCTTATTCCTTCAGGACTTATCATTAATTCTCTCATCATCTCGAGTTTTAATGTTCTCTTCCTCCTCAGGCACAAAGGAACTCAAGCATTGAATTGTATCATCATCCTGGATACTAAAAGTTTGATTTCAGAAGTTCTTAAGGTGAGTCCATATCCAACTTCTGGCAGCATCTGCTGCAGGCATGCTTGGGGGCCACTTATTCCCTCCTCGATCCTTTCCCAGCATCCATCCACAGCATAATTTAATTAGACCTTACTAAGCAGAATTCAGGCTACATGCTTTGTGTGTTATGATGTCATTTACTCCTGACAGGAATTTAGTACACAATTTAGTATACAATAATATCGTGCCCATTTTCTGAGTGATAAAAACTGAGGCTGAAAAAAGGTGAAACCCCTGGCCAAGCATGGAGAAAAGAAATGATGGAGTCCAGATGTGAGCAGAGGTTGTGTCCTGATTCCAGGACCTCAGGCCACCTTGTCACTTAGATTGGATGGGAATTCTACTTGATCATAAAACTTGGTGAAACAATCATCCTGCCCCATCCCCTCCCACACCAAGCAATATTGTGTGGTGACACGCTGTCTGCCAGCATTATGCCTTTAGTGACATCTTAGGACAGCTTCTGCATCCTATGCATAACTCAGGCACCAGCAGTTAAAATGCTTCCTTTCCAATAAAGATTATGGGGACCGGCAAGCAAATTGTTTCTTCCTCCCAAATTCAAGATACAAAGGTAGGCTGATTCTGGGCTAAGGCAGGACCTTCCTCCTCTCCATATGTCTGACCAGGAAGATTAGCATCATTGAGCAGAATTCTGGCTGTGGTTCTGTAGTCATGAAGGAGCAGACAGCTGTGGGGTCAGAGGAGCAGGAGAGGGGTGGCTCACATGCAAGGAAGTAGGAGCACAGTGCCTGGAGATGAAGCCTGGAACAGTGACATGTGAGCCCCATATGAGTCAGCTCCTGCTCAGGTACGGAGAATCCAATGAGATGTAAACTCATTGCAGAAAACACGCGGGACAAATTCATCATGGATGTGGCTATTTTGGGAGATGAAAGAGAGCTTGAAAAGAAGAGGGACATGTTAAAAGTATTCCAGCTGAGTGGGCCTGATAGGAAACGAACGTTTCCCTTCATGACTCAACAGTGAGAATGAAAAGCATCCCTATCTTTTAAGTCTCAAACCCAGCAGGGCCAGGTGCTGGGTGTAGATGTTGCCAGCCCTTTGCTCCCTGGATATAAAGATTGTGATTGGAATCTGCAGCAGTTTGCAGCTTTATTTCATTGTTACTATGAGGAAGCTGAAAGTGGTGATTCCCCCGAGGCTCCCCCTGAACATACCAGTACGTGCTCTGTGAAGACAGGCATGGCTGTTAGATACTGCTGTTCTCCAACAGTGAGTGCACATGTCCTTTTCCTGTCACTTGCAGAGGACTCTGAATAGAGTAGTAACCAGTTGAGAAGGAGACAGGGCACAGGAGAGTGTCTACTGCCTTTGATGAGATGTGTCAGGAATGGATGTTCCTGGCTGCTCTATTCACTTGTAGTTCCTCATTGGAATCCCCAGCTGGTCTACCTGCAAAGCATCTATTTACCCCTACCCACCAAGTAGAAAAGATGCCCCCACTCCTAATTCCTTCTGTTGTGGTTTCTGCCTTTACCTCTATATGCCCCTTGTTCTGACTTCTGATATTAACTGTTTATCAGGTCAACTCATCCTTCCTGGGGGCTTAGGTCACTGCTGACTTGCATATGTCCATACCCCTTCATTTTTGTTGAGGCTTTGCTTGTGCAAATACTTGTCCATTGGTTGGACTTTGTACTTTACTTTTTTTTTTTTTTAAGATTTATTTAGTATTATATCTAAGTACACTCTAGCTGTCTTCATATGCACCAGAAGAGGGCGTCAGATCTCATTCTGGATGGTTGGAATTTGAACTCAGGACCTTCAGAAGAGCAGTCGGTGCTCTTAACCACTAGTTACTTAATTAAGAGTAAACCTTCCTAGTAAAGAGATGCTCTTAATAGCTCTTGCAGAGGGCCTGAGTTCAGTTCTCAGCACCCACACTGGTCAGCTGGCACTGCTGTAACTTGAGTTTCAGAGGATCTAATGTCTTCTTCTGGTCTCCATTAGCACCTGCACCCAGATGTGCATGTACCCACATATATATTAGAAAAGAATAGACATCCAGCAAACCATCCTATCTTGTCATCTTCTCATCAGAAATAGTCTGAAGGTTCTCAGACTCCTTTAGGAAGCTTACATGTTCACTCTGAAAAACATCTTAACACCACTAAAGTATCTCTAGTTATGCCCTCTCTGGACTTAGGAAAATAAAAATCACTTATTGCTGGTCCAAAACAATACAAAAAATTGACCCTTGGAGTGCATTAATTGATAGGAAATTCAAACCCATTTCTTTCTGCTCTTTGTGAACATTTATTGAGTCTATCTATTGGACCTCAATTAATTTTGCAACATATGCAGTGATAAGCAAATTAGACATGTGTATGACCTTTGTAATACTTACTGTCTGTGAGGGAAGCTGTCAAGCAATCAACACATTCGAAACATTTGGAAGAAACATAAAGGTTATTAGAGAAATTCAAAAGGGGAAGTGGATGTGGCAAACCCAGTCTTAAGAATCCGGGGAAATTAAGACCTAGGGCATGGGCAGGAAGTCACTAGGTTAGGGACAGAAGTAAATGCATCAGGTGGCAGAAACTGTGGGTGTCAAGATCCATGTCACTAGAAACAGCAGGGCTTTGCTCAGGGGTCAGAAAGAAGGTGGTCTGACTAGAGGATAAGCAGTTCTTTTAAAGGCTGGTCCTTGACTGACCTTGGGAGAATCATCTGGAATGCAGGCCAAGTAGCGGATTCTTAGCTCTGATTATTACATCAGAGTCACTAGGGATGGGACCTCTCATAGACTGACTGGAAATGTGGGTATCTTTTCCCCCACTTTTTATATAGCCTATGACATTTGTAATATAATGTTGTAGCTCTTCTCATCAGTAGATGTAGTAGGCTCTTCCCATTCTTTGATCTGAGCTGGTCATGTTATTTTCTGTTCTACTTGGCTTTAACTGTCAATTTAGTACAACTTCGAGTTATCTGAAAAGAGAATCTCATTTGAGGAATTGCTTTCATCATGTTGGTCAGAAGAAATACATGTGGGAGAGTATCTTGATTGTTAATGACTTAGGATGGCCCAACCCACCGTGGGTGGCACTATTCCTTAGGAAGGAGTTTCTGGATTGTACCAAAGAAGAAAGAACTAGAGCCAGTAAGAAAGCCTACAAAAGGATGGATTGATTTTTCTCTGCCCTTGATTGGTGACTAGCTACTTTGAGTACCTGCTTCATCTTCCCTTAATGATGGAATGTAACTTGGACTTGTAGTCTAAAAAACCCTTTCCATTCTTTGATATTTTTGTAGATGCTTTATCACAGCAACAGAATCTCTGGGCAGTAGAATGAAGGGAGATGTTGCCAATAGTTATTTAAAACTCAAAATGCATAGCATTCTTCTGTGTCCTTTCTTCAAAATTTCTGAT
Organism: Mus minutoides; assembly: GCA_902729485.2. Taxonomy (NCBI): domain Eukaryota; kingdom Metazoa; phylum Chordata; class Mammalia; order Rodentia; family Muridae; genus Mus; species Mus minutoides. Next base: position 1,031,280 of record LR749523.1, read on the forward strand.
AATCTAAAAAGAAAATCAGAACATTCCACTACAGAATACTTGACCATATCAAGGAGGACCCCGTTATCTCTCTAAGGACATCCTTGCCAGAATTCTAGAAAATGAGTCTCTGGCATTTGAGACCACCAAGATCATCAAAGCTGTTTCTTGACTCATACCTGACCATGGAATATTCATAAATCTAGACATCAATGGCACAAAGTATTAATCATACAATCAGCAATATTAATTAAGCTATTAATCTTGAAGTGGCTTGTTTTGTGTCTGGAGAGAAGAATATGGGTGAAGGGTAGGTATTCTGAGTGTTGTGAGAAGGTCAAACCTAGTAGGATTTTTCAGGCATGATGTGGATTTGGAACTCTAACCCAAGGAGCATGAGATGCTACTAAAATGTTCTAAGCATGCAGTGACACAATTAGGCTGGTGTTGTAGGCAGACCAACTTGGCTTTTCCCTGGAGAGTCAGTGGTGAGGGCAGAGGTTCAGAACCAACCCCAGGAGCCTACATGGTCAGGTTTTGTTTTCTTTTAAATGTATACACTGTGCTTAAGATCTGTATGAGAAGATAAAGACAGCTGCTCATGTCCTGCCTGCAAGCCGATAGGGAACTGAAACGGGTGAAGCCTAAGCTTCATTGCACTGCTCTGGTGTGCTCTCCGGTGGCTACAACAACGTAGAGATATGTATGGCTTTAAGGTGTGGGGGTGGGGTAGGGCTTGAGGATTCTGTTCACTTGATGAAGAGGGAGGTGAAGGGGGGGTGCCATTATGGAAGGGACATGGCATGTGGTGCTGCCACAAGGCAAACATCAAGTGTAGGACAGACGGAAAGATAAGAATGCAGGCAAGAAGGGGCCAGGTTATAAAGGATTTGACTGGCACCTGCTGAGACAATACATGGCCAAAATCCTAAAGGAACCAATTCCAGAGGTTCCCAGTACCTGGCACAGAAGTGAATTTGTGAGTTAAAAAGGAGAAGTTGAAAAGGTCAGAGCCCCACCCTGGAAGCTTGCATGGCAGGTGTCACCGCAGAGGTCTGACTTCTTGCTATTCAGAACACTGAGGGGCAGGACAAAGAAACCACCAGTAGCCACAAAGCTCTCTTAGATTATAAACTTTGATCCCAGAATCTTAAAGGAGTCTCAGCCCTCAGCTACTCCAGACAATCTTTCGGAGGCAGCAGTCAGCAAGACAAGAAGAGAACATTTTTGTCACAGCACGCCCCCCACCCTCCACTCTGGAGTGTTTGGTATCCCCTGCTGCCAGTCTCCAGCTGTCTGTCTAGACGGAGCACAGATTGGACCTGTGAGGTACTGAACACTGTGATCTAAGCCCACTCACTCCTGCCTGACTGCAGGGTGAACGTTCAAGAACAGAATCCAGACTAGAGAGATGCTTAGGGAAAACTCTCCCCCACCATGAGTCTTTCAGCATTTGCCACAAAATATGAACAGAATTTGGATGAGAGATGGGGCAGAGGCCTCCTTTTTCTTCTCATGAAGTCTTTAGGTACTTGCAATAAACTATGCCCATCTCTGTTCACTGCAGTGCCTCATCTACAAATGTGCACAGGATCACGGAGCTTAGCAGAACCTTGATTTCATACCAGAAATGACCACTTCTTAGTCTCTCTCTCTCTCTCTCTCTCTCTCTCTCTCTTTCATGCATGCACACACTCACAGCACCTGCTTAGGTATAAGACCTTGGGAAATTAAAAAATCTCCATGAATGGTAACTTTTCAAAGGCCAGTTATCTAAATGAATGAGAAATGAGCATCTATAGCTTCTTTCAGTATTCCAATATATGAAAGTCTACTTTGAGAGCTAAAGTGCTTTCCATGGTAACAGCTAGGGATGAGGTGGACCCAGGATAACACAAACACTCACATACATACATACATACATACATACATACATACATACATACTCATACACACACACACACACACACACACACACACACTCACACACACATACATACATACAAACATACATACATAAATACATACATACATACTCATACTCATACACACACACACACACACACACACAGAGAGAGAGAGAGAGAGAGAGAGAGAGAGAGAGAGAGAGAGAGAGAGAGAAGCAGGTACCTAATGGCACCCACTTTCTTTTTGGTACCTTGCCTGTGTTGCTAATGTGGCAGGGTCACCTCACCAGGACTGAGAGTCAAGAAGCTTTCTAGAGATTTCTGGGAGGGTTGGACAGCTGCTTCTGACTGTTCTCAGCAGTAGGGGTGCTGAGCTGCCCTTATCCTTAGCAGTTCAGACAGAGAGCATGTGTGAGACATGAGGAAGCCCTAGGCTCCCCCACGTATCCATCCTGGGAGAACTCTAGTAGGGCTTTGGGATTCTCTATGCTGAGATCAGTTGGATGATGTTTTTATATTCCTTCTCAATCCCTTTTTTGAATACTGTGATTACTATCCTGGGGTCCCAGAGAAACCCAAGATTTTGAGGAAGTTTGCTTTTCAATATGCACAGCCTACTCTGAGTATACAGGAAACTGTCTTCTTGAATCAATAATAAAAATTTTTTCTTAAGCATGTCAAAGTAAACACAGGCCACAGGATGGTTCCTAGCTCTCCCTGGACTATGAGAGTGCCTTTCCTTTTCCCATGATTACCATCCATGGTCCTTGATCTATGCATGTTCAACATGAATCATCCTACATCCTGTCCCTTCACTTTATCCACATCATCTTGTGGGATGAAACAGTGCACCCTGGAACGATGTCTGATCTTTGAAATGCCTCCCACTCTGAGGCTTGATTGTCAAGAACCATACAATCAAGGCAGAATAAGTTACATAATGTGTGTGGCCCAATGAAATACTGTAAATTTGAGATCTGATATTCAAATATTACCATGAACTTCAAGACTCAGAAGTAGGAGAGTAAAACAAACACACATGCAGCCTTTTCTATTGTATCAGTTTCTTATAATCCCACAGCCCACATACAGTTGCACTCATGGACCTGTTCTCAGTTGACCCAGGAGAGTGTAGTGGAGGTGGCAGGGCAGAGAGACTGGGACTGAGAGTGTTAACCTGAGTGAGTATTTGATTATACTAAATATATGAAATAAATATAAGCTATACGAAATAGCTGTGAAAACTGCTAATGTTTTCAGCTATATACATAACACAGTTCCTTCCTTGAAGAGAGACTCTAGTTCCAGCCTCTCCCCGCAGAAGAGCTGACTCAACAAGAAACATGTCTTGTTCATATTTATCTAGGTGATTGCATTGTGTGTAGGCACTGGGACCCTCCATTTCAGGACTGGTGAACTTTCATCAACCAGCCCACTGCTCATTCTTCCAGCTGTCTAAGGCACTTCTTGCTTGGCTAATGACTAGTGCTCCTCCACAGATGGTGTGAGGCTGAACCAACCATCTGCAAGAGTAGCTCCGCTTCCTGCCCTGGTGCTGTGTCCTGTGACTGCGTTGTTTTGAGATGAATGTTATCCTTCATCACAGGATGCTTGGGGTGGGGATGTCTTCCTCTGGTGACTTCTCATATTGCTCGTGATGAAATAGCTCTCTGTGCATGGTTGCTTTGCAGCCACCAAGCAACAACATCAAGCATTACCAGTAAACCTGGTAGCAGATAATTCAAAGGCTACACTGCCAACAAAGATAGGGTCCACTGAAATTATCATACCAGAATACCATTGACCATGTACTATATCAAAGCTTAATATTTACAATGATAATACAAAAAGCATAATGTTTGGGGATTATAAGAAATTGATATAATAGAATAGTCTAGTTTGATTTTATGATTTTTTTTTAGAAAAGAATATTAGCCCATAATAATCTGCATACCTGGCTCAAATCTCACCGTATATGGTGATGATGTTGGCTTCTAAGCAAAGGCATTGTGTCAATAGCTCCTTTATCTCCTGGATCCAAGAAAAAAAACAGGAAGAAAATCAATGACAACTTTGACACTTAAATTTTTTTTTTCAGTTCCAAACAATAGGATATATTTCAAATATCAGGACTTCTGAATCCTTGGCACTATCATAACTTCTAATGTTCATTGCTAGAGTATGGAGAGTACTGAATCTACCACATCAAGGTCAGGCATTACCCTTTAGTGGGAAGTGTCCTGATGAAGAAAAATGGCTTCTTCTTTGCAAGTGCGAATGTGACAGCTGCACTCAGAAGCTGCAGAGGAAATGGCGCACCTGACACCACATTTCTCTGTGACACTGACACTCAAGTGTCACTTTGAACACAGGCACTGCAGAGTTGCCTCTTTATACTCCTTGAAAAAAAAGTCAGTTAATTTGCTCAGCAATGTTCTCCTTATAATCAGCCTCCAAACTAGTTACAAATACCATTGTGCAGATGGACTGCTGTAAATTTTTCATGTTTGCCTACCCAGAGTTCAAGTTTGGGGAAACTGAATCCACAAGGATGTATATCAACATATTTTGAAGAGAGGCCTTAGCAGGTAACTAAGATCATGAAAAGTCACAAGGAGGGGGTCCTGTGATGGTGTTAGTGGCTTTAGAAGTTGAAGAGAAGAGACTTGAGTTGGTAGGTTATTTTGTCTCTCTTGGTGACTTTTTTTTTTTGCCATGTTATAAGATAATGAGAAAGTCCACATCAGATGTAGCTCTCATCCTTGGACTACCTTCCAGTCTCTACAACTGTAAAAATTACTTTTTTTAACTTATAAATTATGCTGCCTTGAATGCTTCTTTTATGACAACAGAAATTGGGCTACAGTACAGGGAAACTGAATATAAGAATATTCAGTAACTGAAGCCACTTTCCAAGGTAGTAGAGCTATAAGATGAGGGAGTATGGATCTGAGCAGAGAAAGTCTGTGTCCTATGTCCAGAGCCCATAGTCAGCCAGGAGTTCACTGTTCTGACTGAATAGCATCCCTTCTACTTCTGTTACTAAGGTTGAAAGCCTGATTTCAGCCTCTCAGCATAGAGAGATCACCCTTTTCAGAAGTAAGTTAAAGTAAGATTTTTAGGCTGTGTCTTAATCCGTTATAAATGTGCCTTTATCAGAAGAACAAATGTGGGTGGATCCATGTTCCTGTGCAGAAGAAAAAAGACAAAAGGAGACAGACAGAAAACAACCATGTGTGGTCCAAGGAGGAATGCCTCAGAAGAAACGAATACTTCCACTCCTTAATCTTAGAGCCCTGGCTTCTACAGTGAGCAAATGCAGGTTTGCTGTTTAAACTACCTGATCTGTGATCATTTGATATTAGCCCATGTCGTGGAGTTTCTGTTGCTGTGATAAAATACCAAAGGCAATCTGGGAAAGGATTTATTTCACTTACATGTCCACATCATGATCCATCATCAAAGAAAGTTAGAGCAGAGCTTGGAACAGCTGTAAGAACTTGGAGGCAAAAGCTGAAGCAACACCCGGAAGGATCACTGCTTCCTGCCTTGCTTCCGGTGGCTTGCTCAGCTTGCTTTATTATACATACATACATACGTCTCAGGAATTCCTGCCCAGGGATGCTACCACCCACAAGGGGCTGGACCCTCACACATTAATCATTAATTAAGGAAATAAGCCACAGACTTGTCCATTGCCAAATCTTATGAAGGTGTTTTCTCAGTTGGGTCCCTTTTCACAAATGACTCCCAGCAGGCTACAACAGTTATCTCACTTCTCACTGTATGCAAACTTCTTTAGCTTGACAAAGTCCTCCAAGACTCCTTCCTTCCTGGCCTACTGGTCCTATTGCCAGTAGACTCTGTATATCACCAACATATTGAGGTCCTTCATGTCCCCTCTTGTGCTTTCTTACCATTTTAACACTTTTGGAATCATTATTCTGCTTTATTGATGCTTTTATTCACTTGTTATCTAAGCTGCTGATTTTTTCCTTGATTTTCACCTTTTCTTTGACATTTCCCCTGACCCTCTGTTTAGCTTCATGTTCCATCCTTTCCTTCTGCTCTCTCATTAGCATCGTGGGCCTGAATCTCCTCCAACCATCACCACACTCCATTTCCTCAGGAGCTCACTCACTGTCATCTACCAGAGGCTTCCTACTGGACTGGAACACAGGCACTCAAGGGAGAAGGCACAAATCCTTATTTGTGGGGAGTGTGACTTCATAAAGAATGAGGTTCTGGTTGTGTGAGCCATGAGGATGTGTTCAAGTCCACAAGTGTCTTCCAACCAAGCCTAGAGTCACAAATGCTTTGGGAGGAGGCTGACATCATCATGTTTATACTGAGGGGGAAGAAATGGAGAGGCAAGGCTGGTATAATGGGATGGATAGGAAATCAGAAGAGGAAGAGGAATAGCAGGGTGCGTTTGTAGCCTTTTCCAAGACTAACTACAGGAACAATTTTCATGCACTTGAATTCTTGGGCCTGTAAACAATATTGGCAAAGTGTGCAATTAATGAAGGAATAAATAATACCAGTTTATTCACAATATCAAGATGTGAATTAGTATCACAAGTATTATCAGATAGATAGAGAACAATAAATAAAGAACAAATGATACATATATAGAATGGCCTAGCATACAGCCTTTCGAAAGAAGAAGTCGTGGATTTATTAGGATCTAGATTTCAAAGATCAAGACTTCTGGATCCTTGGCACTATCATGACTTCTAATGCTCATTGCTAGAGTACGGAGGATGCTGAATTAACTGCATTAAGGACATGCATTGTCCTTTAGTGGGAAGTGTCCTGATGAAGAAAAATGGCTCCTTCTTTGCAAGTGTGAATGTGGCAGCTTATAGAGTTTCCAACAGTATAAATGGGAATAAAGAGCACTATGATAACTGAAATGAGCTAAGGCCGAAAAGCAAATGTCGTGTAATGTCACTTGTGGGGAATTTAAGAAATGTTTATGTCCTAGAACCCGGGAAGGATTGTGGTTACTAGAGGCATGGTAGAAAAGAAGAGGGCAAAAGAAAAGAAGATCAAAAGCAGAAGGTTCCAGTTAGACTGAACAGGATGAGTTCTTGCAATTGAGTGTCGGGCAAGAGATAACATGTAGTAATAAGGGAGCACACATTTCAGAATTACTACATAGGACTTTTAACATCATCACCTCAAAAACTCAGCTGGAGAGATGACGGAACTGTGACAATTTTGGCATTTCCGACTTCTGGACAGAACAGAACCAAAAGCTTGTACTAGCTTCTCTGAGCCTATGTACGATGCACCCATCAACCAAGACATCACTTTGTGCATGCACACAACGATGATTTATAAATTTAAAAAAATTAGCAAAGATCAAAGAGTAGATACACTTATGACTCAACAGATGAGGAAGGAGGACCAGAACAGCCTTGTGAATCATTGGCACAGGGAAATGGAGTCCCGGAGAGCAATGGAGGCCGTCACACATTGAGTGCGCAGTAACTTGAGTATCTAGTATCCCAGAAAATCAATAGCCAATAGCCAAGGAAGCCAACCTTGGACAGCAGCTTCCAGGTCATTTGCTGCACAAATCCAAGAGTGAGTTTCTCTGATGACAGGTAATGTCCCAGAAATAATTTTGTTTTGTGTGTGTGTCTGTGTGTGTGTGTGTGTAAGTGAGGAATTTGTGAAGCTCGGTGGCTGTCAACCTTCCTGATGCTGCCATCCTTTTACAGTTCCTCATTGTGTGCTAACCCCCAACCATAAAATTATTTTTGTTGCTACTTCATAACTTTAATTTTGCTACGGTTATGAATCATAATGCAAGTATTTTTGGAGATAAAGGTTTGCCAAAGGGGTCATGAACCTCAGGTTGAAAACTGCTGATATAGAGTGCATGTAAGGCTTTTCTGGGTTAAAGAAAGAGGGGTGAACTTGTCAGGCCAATTGTTTGTTTGTTTGTTTGTTTGTTTGTTTGTTTTTTGTTTTCAGGACTGTAGTACCTTCAGGGAAATGTTCGCAGTCTATCATGCTTGCTGGTGTTATAGACAACTCTCATTGGTCAACCCACATGTGTGAAGTGTAGATGTGAGTTGAAGCTACTCTCAGAACTAACACATCCTCTGCTAGCCCTTCTCCCCACCCCCAGGACATAGCACTTTCCAGAACCATTTTCTAGACATTGGGCCAGCTCCATCACCCGCTGCTGAGTTCTGCTTCCCCAGCTCCTTACAGGCAAGCTCAGATGGCTTTCTTTGCCTTGGTTGGTTTTGTCTGAACTAGTATTTATGAAGGTACTTGGTAATTATTTAATGATATATAAATAGAAATTAATATTTATGTTATGTTCTCAGTAGATAAAAGATGCCTGTATTTCCTTTGTCAATTTAGAGTAAAAACTTTTATCTTTAAGATTTGTAAGTTCATATAATGTATAGCAATCATATTCATACACTATCACCTCCCTCTAGCTCTTTCTTACTCTGTCTCCTTCCCAATTTCATATCTTCTTTTTGATTTGCTATTAATAAGACCTTTAGTCCAATTAACACTGATTGTATATGTGTGGTGTGTGGCTACATAATTTTTCTTTTTTATTTAAAGATTTTAAATATATATATTATTTTTATTTTATGTGTGTACATATCTGTGTGAGGGCATTGGATCTCCTGAAACCAGTTACAGACAATTATGAGTTACCATGTGAGCACTGGGAATTGAACCTAGAACTTCTGAATCAGCATCTAGTACTCTTTTATTTTTTAATTGGATATTAAGTGCTGAGCCATTTCTTTAGTCCAATAGTTAACTTTTCCTATTGCTGTGACTAAATTCCCAGCAAGAAGGCACTGAAGGGAGGCAGGCTTATGCTTTGAGGGTTACAGTCTCACCGTTGGGAAGTGGAGGTACCGGAACGTGAGGCAGTTGGTTCCCTCATGTCTACCATCAGGAGACAACACTAACCACTAGCTTTAGCTTCCTTTCTCTTCTGTATTCAGTTTGAGACTGCAGCCTCTGAGGTGGAGTTGTCCACATTTGGGGTGGATTTTCTGCAATTATTCTAGAAACTAGATGTTTAGCATCTCTCCCATGGATGTGCCCAAATATTTGTCTCCAAGTTGACAATCAATCTAAAACAATACTTGTCCAGTCCACCCATTGTTAACTTGGTACCCACACATGCCTCTTTTAAGTCATACTACCCCCTTTTTGTCTGTATGGACTCATGGCCATTTTGTAATGGTTCAAAGCACATTCAGTCTACCTTAAAACAAAATCCAAAGGCTTTAACATCCCCTCATCCCATCACAAAGCTTTTGAAAAGAAGTGAGACTCAGATGATAAAATAATTCAAATTTTTCTTTTTTTCTTTCAAGTGAAATTCTTACTGACCTTGAGTTCTAAAGAATATTTTCATTAAAAGTCTCTTACTCCAAAACCAACAAGACAGTGTTCCTCAACCTGTGGGTTGAGACCCCTTTGCTGGGGGTCAAATGGCCTTTTCCAAGAGGTTACCTAAGATCATCAGAAAACACAGGTATTTACATTATGATTCATAAAAATAGCAAAATTCCAGTTATGAATTAACAAGAAAAATACTGTTATGGCTGGGGGGTGACAACAGCATGAGGAACTGAACTAAAGGGTCGCAGCATTAGGGAGGCTGAGAACCACTGCTCTATGGGAGGCACTGATCGTGGCTCTACTCCCTGAAGATTTTGATGGAGTTGCCAAGTTTTATGGGACCATTGCTGACCTAAGTGCTCTGGGTCCGGAATTCAACACGACCATCTTTCTTCTGAAACAAGGTCTTAGTTTATAGCCTGCCTGTGTAACTCTCCAGATTGTCCCTGAAGCTATAGCAGTCCTCTGTGTCGGCCTTTTGAGAGGTAGGCTTACACGGTGCAAGCCTCCACAAGCCCTTTCACACTCTCTTCCTCTGGCCATATTAACACTCCGTTCCCATTAAAGAGTGACTCAGCATTCCTCCCTCTTGAGTCTTTGGCAAGTGGCTACTATTTGCATCCTGTCTGTTAATGGAATGGATCTAGGGCTCTTATGTAAGTGCCATCATACAACGTGTGTCTTTTTGTGACTTGTTTAGTTTGTTTAACGTCATGTCCTCCTCATGATTCCTTTGTGTGAAAGCATATGATGCATGGGTCCTTTTCATGGATGAATACTATTCCATTGCATCTCTTAACCCTGCAGGTACTTACGCTTTCAAAGCACCTTTTCCATTTGTCTCTGGCTTTCTCTGTGTCTTAGAACTCTTTGTCCCATTTTTCCCTCTTACTGCTTTCCTGTGGCCTTAGAATTTCTTGTAGTGATGTATTTTTATTCTTTTCTTATCTTGTTTTTCACATATTTTATGTGCATTTTCTTTGTGGTTACTATGGGGACTACATATAGCACCCTAAAATGGTAGCTGTTTGAAACCGATGCCAATTTCAGTTGCAAACATGGGCTTTGCACCTTCAAAACTCTAGCCCCCAACTCTAGGTTGCCAATGCCCAAAATGAACATCTTTGTGTTGTATAGTCATTAACAGATTTTTTAACTGTTTGTTCTTTTGTCTTTTAAATACTACAAAAGGATAAAATGTACAAGAAGCCTCAGTTGCCATAAAGATCTGCTTCTTAGTGGTCTCTATATGTTTATTTTTGCCATAGAACTCTCCTCATATTTTTAGATAAGTTTTCTCTTTTCTTGCTAGAATTAACTCAAATCAAATATGTAGGATTGCATGGTTAGGGCTGGGAAACATACTCAGCAACGTGCTTGACATGCATGCATTAGGACCTGCAATTCTCATATTCCATTCCAGGTGCTCGGATGCATGCTTGCAATCCCAGCCCCGGGAGAGGGAGACTCACAGGTTCTTGGAATTTGCTAGCCATTATGCCCAGATTAAGCTACTTGTCCCCCCAAACTAAAATAGATGGCATCCTGAAGAATGACTCTCAAGCATACATACATAAAGAATTAACTAGTTAAGGTCAAGTATAGAATAAATAACAGTCTCCCCAGAGACCCTTGATGGTAGATTATGGACCTACTGTATGTAAATGGAGTGGTGTTCTTTCTCCTAAATGAGGCCTGTTAGGAAAATTAGCTTAGAAAAAACCCCAGTGAATGAGATTTCATTGGCCACCTAATACGAATATGGGCAAAATAAACCCAAACCAGCTAAGGATTGGTGAGCAGGACCAGGCATGCATGTTGGACTCAAAGCACCATGGTCCTGGCTGCCAGGCCTTGTGCCCCTCCATGCTGGAGGGACACTGAGGTTAGATGGGTCTTAGCAGATGTGGCTTTAAAAGTCTTCCTTTCACCACTTCAGGAAGTCCCACTCTGAGTCAGTGTGTGAATGGGTTGGTTTTCAGCTTGATTTGCCTGTAATGGGTGGTGGAAGAGATGATTCATGAATCCCACCCTGGCCTTATTTACCCCAATCTTAAACTGCTGCAGGAGGATGTGTGCATTCTGAAGCATACCATTCTAAAAGAGAAGCCACATCTGCACAGGCAAGGCTTTCCCAAGGCATTCCCCCAAATGCATACATAGCAAAAGGCTTGGGCAAATGCATGTTTCAAATTGCACATAAACCTTTGCAGGCTGTATAAACAGAAGTGAGAAAGAAACAACGAAGGCATCCATTTAAAAATCAAACAGTGCAAAACATCACATGGGACAATTAGATATGTGGCACTCGGCAGAACTCAGGAAACTATGTGTACTGTGGCGATTGGATTCACCTGATCCCTAATTTATCTATTATAAGATATAGAATATTTGCCTGTTATATTAAAAGATAAAATGTGTTAAAATCAAGGAAACCTTTATGTGTTCAGATGCATATGGTAAATGCTATACAGAGAGGAACAATAGATAAAATGCCTGAAGCCTGAATTCTAATCTTAGATGTGAACCGGAATACACAGCCCTAGGAATCCAGGCTCTCAGCTCACCATAGGTAAAGTGAGGTCAAGGGCTGGCACCAGTTTTAAGAAACGAAGAGACAACCATATTGACGAACTTCTCAGGCATTGTGTGCTCATTTGGGTTTCTCGTGAAAGACACTTCTTGCACAACACTGGACATTTCTAAGTGTCACCCCAATTGCTTCCTCAGTTGTCAAACACAGGCTCTTGGGTGTCATGTGTCTAACTCAAAGGCTTCCATTCACAGCCTGGAACTATCTACAGTCAAGGAAGGGAAAGCTCTCATATTCTGTAATAGATGTCCCCATCTCATATTTATTTTTTAAGTGTACACACACACACACACACACACACACACACACACACACACACACAGAGGTAGAGGGCAATGCTGTTTATAAATGTTTATAAACTTGAACAGAAAGTTGATTTGAATCTCTTCATTTGCACAAAATATAAGCTGTCAACTCAAAAGGTTTGCCCACCAAACTGAGACAGGTGGTGCTATGATACTCTCTCTCTCTCTGTCTGCATGAAGCTGAGCCACAGTTGCTCCTTATCTGTTCATCAGTCCTCTTAACCTGGTGCTCACAACAGCAGACAAACCTAATGGAGCAAATGACAAAAGTAAGTCCAGTGCAACGTCAAAAACATCTTGATATTTATCAATGCTGGGACTGAACCAAGTATATCATACTTAGTGTAATGACTTCCCCAGCAAGGCTACAGGAGCCTGTGTACAAATTTAGTACAGAACATAAAAACATTGATACTAAATGTAAGAAAGCTCTCAAGATCCTTTGGAAGTCATCTAGTCCATTTATTTCACTCTTGACATTTAGTCGTTGATGCATTTGTGTCGAATTTGGGATTGAACTGGGACTGACCATGCTAGGCTAAGAGCTCTACCATTAAGCTATGCAGGCAGCAAATCTTGGTATTTTAAAATGGAATAATAATTCCAAACTGCCTGCTCCTTCAGATGTATTTGTGCTTCAGCAATTAGAGTTGAATACATCTTCAACGTCATCGTTTGATTGTCTTTCACTTTGACCGAGGAATGCAGGCCTTATAGAGAGCAGTGAAGGCAGAGAACGAGGAAGTGAACACACATTTGTGATAACCCTTGGAACGGAAAGCAGTTGGGCTCGCCCACCAGACCTAGGAAGGATGGCCCTCAAACCCTGTTTCCTGTCATCAGTGTGGTCAGTTATTTTGATTACTGGTTTCCCGTAGCCCTGAGTATTTTCCAGAACTAGAGTCAAGCCACTAAAAACCCAGAAAAAGCAGAGATAAGTAGGAAAGTTGAAAGGAAGGAGAAAGAAGGAAACCAAATTTAAATTGATGACCTTATATTCAACTTTCAGCAATCCTGTGATGTAAGCATCTTGACAGAGAAGATGAATATCAAACTCCAGGGAAGAGAAAAACCTCAAGTTTCTAGAGGAAAGCTTGGCTTTAGATTCCGGCCCTGGGGTGGGGTGGAGAGGTGGGTTCTCAATCCCCTGTTGTAGCCAAGTCACTTCAGTGCTAGTCTTTCCTCCCTCATAGTGTGGCAATGAGTATGTCCTGGTATGTGCTTCCAAGAAGTTTCTAGATGAGCGTTGGGCATGAAGACATCAGCCTAGCCATGAACTTAGGATAGAAGTTTTGGTCAAGAAGAGAAGGAAATTCTAGCTTGAGCATGCCCTGGGCTAAAAGACAGGTCACCACTACTTTCCAGGTACACAAATTGAACCCAAATCTTCTATCTAAGTTGTTTTTCTGTTGTCCTTAGACAAACTGAGTGAGGCAGGTGGAATACAGATGCCAGAGTACATACCAGCATGCCAATAATCTCTTGATACAGACACTTTGATATGCAGGCCTGGACTTGACTTCAATACTGACACTTACGTGTATGCACTTTTGCTTGTGTGTGTCAGCGCAACTCTCTCTCTCTCTCTCCCTACCCCCTATCTGTCACACACACACACACACACACACACACCAAATTATAAATGATTGCAATATATGTAAAAAAATGTACAAAAGTTAGCTCTTGGTAGCCTGACCTTGGTTCCAATCTCACTGTCTTTCAGTTTCTTCACATGTGAAATGGCCATTATTACACTGACTTTGTTGATCATATAAATTCTGATACATGACTCCTACACATCTGGACAATAGTGACGCTCCAGGATCTGCTTCTTCCTTCCTGGATGTGGGACTGAGGCTGCAAGCTCTTGGCATCATTGTTCATCATGGAGTTCCTGCAGAATGGACATGAGTGACCCAACCCATCCCAGCACCATCCGTGTCATTCTGAAGTGCTTCACTACTAATCAAGCCACGGAGGAGAATGGCATTCACCCTATTCACAGCAGTCGGCCATCACAGGAACACCAAGCAATGGAAAGGGCAAAATATAGACCCAGATCCTTTTTCATAGATGGTCATAACTCAGACAAAGCTATATAAACTGTCCTAAGTCCCAAGCTCTAGGAACCCAGAACAAGTCCCATTGACTCCACATCAGTTTTCTGTGGCAATATACATCACAAAAGAACAAAGGCAAAGAAGAAACAAGCAAACCATAAGGCACATGGTCATTGACAAACTTCATGATGTGCTTAGCAGATGACCAGACAATGACTTGCTTTGCAAGCACAGGGACTTGAGTTTGATCTCCCATGGGAGAAAAACCAGGCATAGTGATACATACACTACTGTAATTCTAGAATTGGGGAGGTCTAGACTTGCAGGTCAGTGGAACTCACTGGTCAGCCAGTCGAGCCTGCTTGGTGAGTTCCAGGTCACTGAGAGACTATTTTAAAAAAGGGTGAATGGTACCTGGTACCCTGAAAACAACACTTAAAGTTCCATCTGGCCTCCACAATACATACCCTATATACATGAATATGTATACACACACACACACACACACACACACACACACACACACAGGAAAGAGAGAAATTTAGTGAGCAATATCTTGTTTTTTTTTTTTTCAATAACTATTAAAAAAAGGTTTGTTACAAACCAAACACTGTAGAATATTATTCTGTCTCAAAAGGCACAGAAGTTACTTAGGTCCTGCCTGGGAACAGATATCCTGAGGTCCTCTGTCCTGTGAGTGTTGAATTATGTGTCAGGGTCTGGGAGAAACATCACTGTCAGTAGCAAGAAGTATCATTATTTCTGCTCAGGACAAAACAAAAACAGGGTCTGTCGTCCAGTTATACTTTTTTTTTTTCTTTTTTTTTTTTTTTTTTCGAGACAGGGTTTCTCTGTATAGCCCTGGCTGTCCTGGAACTCACTCTGTAGACCAGGCTGGCCTCGAACTCAGAAATCCACCTGCCTCTGCCTCCCGAGTGCTGGGATTAAAGGCTTGCGCCACCACGCCCGGCCCCCAGTTATTCTTTCAGAGGCAGTTAGAATGAGCTCTGACGAGGGTGAGCCAGCACTACTCCTCCTAGAGCAGGAAACCCCAACCACAGCAGACAGAGCTTTCAAGCTCAGCAGGACGCCTCAGGTCATACACAGAAAGTAGAAATGGAACACAGGACTTGATGTGAGAAGAAAATTCTATCTTCAGGTCTAACTACCAGCGCTATCTCTGTCCCGCTTCTAACCCAGTGAGCCTTCTGGAACATGTGCTGCTGTCTTATTTCTCTGCTCTTATACAAGCTGCTTTATCTTTTAAAAAATGACATTTCTTAACATAATCCACCAATGTGCACTCATACATGCTCAACCCTTTAACTCTTTGACCCAGTATATGCTTACTATTATAAGCAGGGATACAGAATCTGAATGACCATATATCCTATAAATTTTAGTATCCTAGAAAGAATGGGATAGTATTATAGATACTGAATGTTCCTGCTGGAAATGATAGGCCCAATAGGCAAAGAATAAGTAAATAACCACAACAGTAATATACAATAAACATTGTAGCTTTTTAGGATGAAAATATATAATAAAACAAATGAAGACAAATATTTGCAATTGCTTGCTGCTTTAACTATTATCCCTTTCTAGTTAATACTTGTGGTGTGCTGGAATGGACATGTTTCTCAACATCCGAGGCTTGATGATAAGCTTAAATATTTATACTTTGAGGACAGTATAAAGATTTTAATTTACTTTTATTGAACTGGACAAGATCTTGCCTCTAGATCTCCAGCTGCAGAAATTGAATAATCCATTTTCTAGGCAAGTTGGTAAGGGATTGGGTCGCACAGGTTTGGTTGATTTTCCACCTGCTAGTGGGTAAACAACAGCAGGTCTGGCATATCCAGGCCTATGGGCACTGAGTGGAAATTCTCTGGCTGTAGCTACCAGCTATGTATTTATTCAGCTGTTAGGGAACCCAGCAGCTGGGAACGGGGTCTCTAGCTAGCTATAAGGAAACTACCAGGGATTCATTTATTCACTCTTAAACTGTAAGCACTTGGCAGGGCATCTGGCTACACTTTTCCTGGGTTATGACTGGGTACCCAGGAGACACAGTTGTGAGGAGAGCAGCTGGAATCTTTGAGATGTTAAATAGAAAGCTCAGAAGTTTTAGAATTTTAGCAGCATTTTCTGTATGTGGTAAATGGGCTGCTGAGTGGAGTCTGGATGTGCTCAGAATCTCTGAGGCA
The DNA here is from genome assembly GCA_902729485.2 of Mus minutoides. Taxonomy (NCBI): domain Eukaryota; kingdom Metazoa; phylum Chordata; class Mammalia; order Rodentia; family Muridae; genus Mus; species Mus minutoides. Next base: position 1,047,732 of record LR749523.1, read on the forward strand.
CTGTAGGCTGAGGTCACCTTGAACTTAGATTCAGTATAGCTTTGCTTGCTTTTACAGTGTAACATTTTGGGTGGGGGTGGACATGACAAAGGGACTTCACATGGGATTTTGGTGGATGATCAATGTCTATAAAAATATTGAAGAGGTAGAAAAAAAAAACCTGAATGGTGTGACAGGGATGAGAAGAAGAAAATTCAGAGATTTTCCATGTTTAGATTTTAATCCTTGCCTTGTCTTGTAGTTATTATGCCAATAGAAAGACTAAAATTCCATGAAGTGTAAATTCATTATGTATGAAATGGTGATGGCATCTAAGAGTGATCTGAGAACTACCTGAGCATCCTGTCAGTTGACAAGGAATTATGCCAGAGGTTGATCAACTCGCTCAGTGTCAAAGAAAATGAAATATGTTTCCTATTTCATCGTACTCTGTACATTTGACTAAAGTCATGTTTCTTGGAAGTTTAATGGATATATAGATTCTGCTCCATTTTCATTTTTTTTTCTTATGTGAATCATTGTTGGGTATTACGAAGCAATCCCTCAGTCAGGCCAGACAGGTGGTGTGTTTATGGAATCCTAGAACACAGTGGGCTGAGACAATGGGATGTAAATTCAAAGCCAGGCTGGGCTTTATAAGAAAACCCTATCTCAAAGCAAACAAAGAACAAACAACCCAATATCCTTCAATCAATATGTTTTTTTACCATTTATTTTCCCAAAGTCGAATAGTGAAGCCTTTCTATCACAATTACTGCACTTTACTGCAACTCTTTCCTGTTAAGTTTGGAATGTTTCCAAAATAACAGAAAAGCACAATTTCTGAGCAGGGAAAAAGCAATCAGACAATCAAATCACCTGAGCTTGAACTTGGGCTCTTTCTACTCGCTCACCCTGAAACTTGAAAGTGCTTGTGGGGACCTCTTCTTGCTTGCTGTAATCTCTGTACGACAGAACAGTGACAGTGATGTCTCAGAGCATTCGGGCTTCATTCTGTCTAAGCTGGAGAAGCTCTAGAGAGGACAACTTATGCTCTCTGTGTGTGCATCATTCACCTCAGATAGAAAACAACAGACCACACTGAGCTCCTGAACCACTGCACCAAGAGAAACTCAAAGCAGAGGAGAGTCTGTGGCATGAGATGGAAATCAGGGCATTTGGCCATAGAGCAGCCAGTCCTCTCCTCCATTTCTTTACCCTTCCGACTGTCCACCTCCCCTCACTGCAGGTTCCTTGCAGTGCTGCAGACATGACTGGGCTCCTCAGTTCTTGTGTCCTCCAGCTTTCCTTTCTGCTCACAATTATCCAGGCTATCTCAGTTCTGTGGCTCAACAGAGACCATTCTCATTGGTAGGGTGCTCTTTTTCTTCTTTTCTTTATTCTTCCCTCCTTCCCTCCCTCCCTCCCTCCCTCCCTCCCTTTCTCCCTCTACATCTATCTTTTCCTATGTGGATATGCATTCATGTTCATGCATGTTCTGGTACACACATATGCATGCATGACCGTCTGTCTGTAAGCACCGGTGGGTGCAGACCAGAGGCCAACTTTGGGCTTCATTCCTCAAGTACTTTCCACCTCATTTTTTGAGACAGAGTCTCCGAGTGAGTCTGGAGCTGACTTACTTGACTACACTGTCCTAGGAGCCCTAGGAATCCACCTGTCTCTGCCTTTCCAGTGTTGTGATTACACATGCCACAACCACTGTCCATTTACATAGGTCCTGGGGATGGAGGATGGAACTCTCATCTTCATGCTTGTACAAAAGGCTTTCTGCCAATCTTTTTTCTTTCTTTCTTTCTTTCTTTTTTTTTTTTTTTTTAAGAAAAATCAGTTCTTGTTAATGGTACATGTGTCAAGATCAGAGGACAACTTGGTGAATTCAGTTCTCCTCTTTTACTTTTAAGTGGGTTCTGGGGTTAAACTCAGGTCACCAGATCTGCATTGCGAGTGTCTTTCCCTGCTGAGCCATTTTGCCAGACCTGTAACTATTTCTTTACTTACTCCAGGTAAGAGGATCTTCTGATGAATGGCCAATAATGAAGCATTTCAAAAGTAAGATATGAAGGCAGGAATCAGAAAGGCTGCAGGTGCATGGTGTGATCAGACTGCTCCACTCTCTTAGTTCATTCCAGTGCTTTTCTTCCAAACGTGCACACTTATAACACCATGGGCTCTGCAGAGAGACAGCAAATAAAACAGGGTTGAGTAAAGTTTCCCCCATCTCTGTGAAACATGCCGAATAGGGAGGTAAGCTGCCACCAGATTTTCCTTTTAAAAGGATTATCCTCACAGAATATAAGGATACACTGGGGAAAAACCCTACCATCAGAAAAGCCCATTAAAAAGCAGCAGCAATAATTTGGGTAAGGGTGGTGCTGGAATAAGCTGGGAGGATGCTAACCAGATCAGGGAAGTCGTAATCGTGAAAACAGGGATGTTATTCTGTGAAATCTTTCTCCCGTGTGCTAGCAACTGTGTTAAGTGCTTACTGCAGTGTAAGCACTACACTTACGATACTTACTACACACTGCCTTAGTCACTGTTCTATTGCAATAGTGAAACGCCACAAGCTAGGCAATTCATAGAAGAAAGAGCTTCTTTGGTTTTATGATGGCAGAGCAAAGGCCCAGAGGCAGGAGCAGGAAGCTGAGGACTCACCTCTTGAACCACAGGTGTGAGACAGAAAACTGGGAGTGGCAAGAGGCTTTTGAAATTTTGAAACCCACCCCAGTTCTTCCAGCAAGACACAACTTGCAAACTTATCCAAATAGTGCCAGCAACTGGGGACTGAGTGTTCAAACATCCAAGCCTATGGGGGACATTCTTACTTAAACCAGCACACACCTTAACCTTTCATTCTTATTAACATCTTTATAGAAGATGCCAGGCACCTTTAATAGAAAGAAATTGAGAGATCCATCTCATGCCAGAGGATGCATTGATAATAAACTCTGGAGCCTAGCTACATGCTCAGGTGAGTCTATCTCTGATGCCCAAGCTTTTGAATAAAATTTGGATCTTGTCCTACTAAAGGCCATGACCAAGAGGTCATATGCACAGTGTTCTGCTGTATTACATCATAGTCATTGAACCATGATTCTTCACTACTGGACTTTCGTATAACAACAGCCTGAGCAATGATAGGTCTTTCCTGCGAGTTTAACTCCATCTGCTACCCTCTCTTCCTCCTCTGAAACAATATCTCATCCTCCCATCCTCCCCAGGGGAAGTGGTTGCTGATCCTGCTGAGAGCAAATTAAACGCTCACACCTCCACCAGGATCCATGAAGGTGCTGCTATTGTGGCTGCGTCCAGGGCAGCCAAGAGACCTCAGGAGGGTGATTTCGCCCAAGAACAAAACTTTTATAGATAAGAAAACACAGTTGGATCAAATGATAATGATATATGGTACTCTTTAAAAACAAAGCAACAAACATAAAGCCCACCTTGATTTCCATCTTACTTTCCACCAATCTTGGAGATTCCACTTTCTCTACAGCTTCAACACTTAATGTGAGCTGGTTTATAAATCTTAGCAGTCTTATGAGATAGGAAACGGTTTCCCATTGCAGTCTTAAATTATCCACCCAATGATAAGTTACACTAAGCACCATTTCATGTGCTTATTTGATACTTGTATAATTTCCTTGGTAGTGTCTATTTAAATGTTTGATATTATTTTAAAACTGAATCATTAGATTTCTTATTTTTGACTCATGTGTGTTCTAGAATATGTATTTTGCATTCAAGAGTGTACCTGATACATACTTTAGAAATAGTTTGTTTCAGTCTGTGACTTGTTTCCTGACAATATCTTTCACAGAGCAGATATCTGTAAGTCTTCTGAAGCAGTTAATTGCTTTTAGTGATTGTGCCCATAAATCATCTCTGTCAACTTGACTAGATTTGAAGTCACCTAGGAGATACACCAAGAAAGTATTTTCAAGAAAGCTTTAACTGAGGAGAGAAGATCCATTCTGCCTGTGAGTGACACCATTCATGGCCTGGGGTCCCAGGAAGAAGGATAAGGAGAAAGTTAGCTATGCAACATTCATCTCTTTGCTTCCTGACAGCAGCTGCGAAGTGATCAGCTGTCTCTCTCTCCTCCAATCTTACACCTTCTCTATGATGAAAGATTGTTCCAGTTAACCCCAGTCACTTCCAATTCTTCCCTTCCTTAAACTGATGTTGTCAGGTGTTTCAGCAGACTAGTGAGAAAATTAACTTACACAATGAGCTTGCTTTGAATATCATATGTAAGACATTTTGCCTAATGTTAGGTAATAAATATAGTTCCTGTTTTGCTCTAAAAGTTTTATATGCTTTAAAACAAATCTTGATCTGGCTGACATTTTTAAATTCTTTTTATATGTGATATGGGTGCACACTGTAGCTCCTTTTCTAAATGTGAATGTGTAACTGTCAACCAGTCTTCAGTGGAAAAGGCTATCCTTTATTTACTGATTTGCATTTGTGTAGTTTACATAGCTCCGTTGTCCATATTTGTGGGAGTCTGTCTAGACTCTCTGTTCTTATCTGTCAATCTCATTATTCAGCTCCATCCCACACTGCAAATTGAAAGCTTGGAAATCAAGCATATTGGTGAGCCAATAGCATTCTTCTCTTTTGCTTATTTGCCTAATCTAAAGCCTTTGCTTTTCCTCAAGAATTAAAGAATCAGGTAATCAAGGTTTTACTTGTTGAAATTGTGATAATTGTTGCATTTGTGCAAATTATTTATCTTGTAAAGATATTTTATTTTAAATTATGAATAGTGTGTGTATGTGCAACAAGGTGCAGGTGTTTGTAGAGGCCAGCAGAGGGTATCAGACTGTGGGATGGAAATGACAAGAGTTGTGAGTTGCCTCACGTTTGGGTGGGTGACTCTACTCAAGTCCTCTCAAAAGCAGTATGTGCTCTTACCCTTTGAACCATCTCTCTACCTACAAAGATTTTTTAAATATTTTTTTTAGTCTTATGATCTTTAACTAGGCTGCATCTCTATGCTTATTTATGTATTGTTAAGTTCTTCCTGGGAAGATTTATTGTCTTGGTATTGATGCTTTGCACATTTCCTCCCAAATTAATCCCTCAGTAAGCCACATTTGATACTTTAAAACATGTTGCTATTACTTTAATGAACACTATTGTCAACTGGACTTCAGGGAAAATGAATTTCAAAATGGGACTGCAGTGGTATCTGGAAGACAGCACGGTAACAGCTATATTCACAGGAAATCATGTAAATGGTCAAGTATGCTGTCATCCTGCATTAACTATGGAGGATTTGTTCCAAGACCCTGAAGATATGAAGTTTACAGGTACTCAAATGCAGTTTGTACCATTCACAGGTTCTCAAATGCGTGCTGTACCATGCATAGGGTGATATGTATAAACATCCTTAGCACACCATCCTGGAGACTTTCAATCAGCTTCAGATTCCTCATAAGACAGTATGTATCCCAAGTCTTTCATGCAAGTGAAAATTTGAGTCTGGCATGAAAGAAACTCAGGAAATAACAAACATGGGGGTCATTTTAGTGAGCTGATGATTACAGGAATGAGGCAGACATAGATATCATGTGACAGTGGTACCATCCGTCTGTATCTTTGTCAACAGACTAATCCTGTCAGAAGTGATGGGCATCCTTTCCTACTTTTGAGTTTAAACTTCAAGAAGTACAGCTGGTACTGAGCAGGAGTGCCACTCATAGCTGTGGGATTTGAGTCTCAGGGTGCTGACCTTAATTTTATTGTGTATCAGCTCTAAACTCTAAATACAGGACTCCAATGTTTTAAAACAAATGAGTTTACACTTAAGCAAACAAAGTTCTAGTTGGTACCTTCCTTAAGACAAAGAAACTATTGGTGAGTGGTGATTTAGCAATCAATTTTGTATATGACTAATCTTGTAAACGACACCAATGATAAGCATGTTGACAGGCACCAGGTGTTTTCTGCATCTTCATTTCACTGATATTTATAATAAACTTAGAAAGTAGTTGTTGTTATTAGCCTCATTTGATAGTGTGAAAATGGTCCTAGAAAGATGGAATGTTTGGCTCATGACTACAGAGTTCATCAGTAGTAACATAAGAAGTCGCTGCAGGAAGACCATCTTTATGTACATATTGCATTTCTCAGTGGCATAGTTTGCATGCAGAACAGCTGACTTCAAAGAGTCCCCCTCCCCAATTCCTAGACTTTATTTAATCTGCTATCATTTTGTGCATAGAGAAATATTTAATGGGCTGGAACTTACCTTCAAGGTCAGTACCGAAGACTTTATGCACTAACCTTCATTGATGATGGAATACATCTCAGGGAATGGATATGTTTAACAGGTAGATATTGACATTTATAATTCTCACAAATTATTTTTTTCAGCTACATTATGCATTAAAAATGAAGTCTTCTGGATTTAGTGATGAATAACACATCAGTTCCTTCCTGCTTATTTATATACATTTGGCAGTTCAAATGTATATAATGTAATCATCGGATCAATAAACAAATGCTTTTTGAAAAATTGAACTTAATGCATTTTAATATTCTATGAGTATGAATTTTAGAGCAGTGCCATCCTTGATGAGGGCAATGCCTTTCAAATGTAGAATTATTTTGTAGACTGGAGTGGAAAGCACTGCATTTGCTCACCATGCCCCATTTATATCTTATTATTCTGGTTGCATTTTAGATAATAAAAATGTCACTTTTTTAAAATGGAGGAGCTGTTTCTATCCCTCAGCATCCATGCAAAGATGCTTCCATGGAAGAGTCTCACATCATCAGCTCAAAACGAAGTACTATGCTCTCTAGTCCATTGTATTCTGGCAAACTGACACATCCATCTATCAACGCTAGTGTCTCACTCTTTTAGTCCTAAGTGTATGGACTCAGGTTTTTTTTTTTTATTAAGATGGAAAATGGTCTGTGAGTTTTGGATACTCTCAGAACTATTTCACTTATTTGAGTATAAAAATATTGGTTCAGTGTTACTAAGTATGAAGAATGTCTTTGAAAACTTATGGGACATGTTGAAAAGCAAGTTACCAAAGGGATTTCAACCTTCTTATAGAAAGTAAGGAGGGCATCCTGGGTGTGTCTTTCACTTATCTGTGTTCTAGGAGTCAGAGGGGTATAAGACAAATGGCTGCCTCTGAGGCTGTACGTTAGCTTTTCCACACTGCCCATTGTAACCTTGGGGGCTCTGTGGAAGGACTGCTAAGAAATTTGTTCAAATTATCTGAAAGTCTCTGTTCTTCAGAAGGGGGACTGCCTAGCAGTGGGCAGTGTATCTTGGCAGAGGGTCTGTCCATTCCTGCTTATGGTAGAGTGAGCTCACGCTCAGCATAGACTCAAAGGCAGCCCACATTTTGGAACACTGCTCTAAGGGAGACAACATACATTATAGGAAGCCATCTCCTTCTGTGGTGAAGGTTTTACAGTACTAAAAGAGAGGGAAAATTCTTCTGTTTCTTTTTCTATTGCTGTTTTTAAGTGAGCACTGAACTCATACACTGGAGCTGTGCTTCATGAAGAGGTTAAAATGGTAATTCCAATCTGACATTCTAAAAGTAAGAATGAATTTTATGACCCACATAGTAATGACTAAACTAAAAATAATTACTAGAGTGAATAACATCATCATTTCAGATTTGAAGTGACCTCCATATAGGCTTCAACCTCAAACCTTCAGTTTTCTAGATGAAGCAGCTTGGCTCCTTGTGATAAAAGATCTAATGAGACAGTGAGTGGTGATGTCAGACATCCAGTCTGCTTTCTTAGGATTTTATTGTTCAGTCCAATACTCTTTATATAACAACACGTAACTAAATTTGGTGTCTTTGACCATGAGTCAGAAATACTTCTGACCACACTGCACCATTTCCCTGAGCAACACTAAAAGCCTCTATAAATCCCTGCACTATCACCATTTCATGAATATGCTTTAATTAAAAGTGTTTACATGTAACAGCCTAGATTTTTCCAATTTCCTTTAAATGTGCATTCAAGGAGAGTGGTATTTTTCTACTGAAAAGAATTTCTCAAAGTGATTATGGCACAACCTCTTTAATGAGCTTTAATCAAGAGTGACCTTGCACAAAACAGTCCTGAGATCAGCACAGCTCCATTGTAGGGGAATTTTCAATGAACTCAGCAGAAAGTCCTAAGAGGGACTGGCTTCAAGTTGGAGTTTCAGTAGTTCTGATTCAATTCTTCACTCTTGTGTTTCCTGAAAGTCACCACCTTGATTTCTGGGGGATCCCATGTCCCTGTGTTATGTAGCCAGCATTTTGTAGACTGAAGACTTTGAAAGACTTAAGCTCATGTATGAAGGAATCTGGGAGCCCATGACATACCTTCTCTTTGAAACTGTAGTGTTAATAAAATTCATGCTGACCCTGTGTTCTGGCAAATGGTAACAAGCAGTACTTGCTCTGCATTCTGAGAAGCTGAATAGGGTGTGGCTTCATCAGTGGCATGTGTTGCTTGCAGGGCCAGTTGCATCCCTGTTAAATAAGGAATAACTTGTAGAAAATATGTTTTGTGGGGATTGACAGCTTTCATTAATGAACCAAATTCAGAGATTTCCAGGGCTTTTGCAGAGAGAATACTACTTGAAACTGCTTCCAACTCAGCTCTTGGCCTAATTTCTCTTGCTCTGGGAATCCAGTCATAGTTGTATTGCTATCACTGATTGAGTCTTGGGTTGGGGCTGCTTAGGCCTGATCAGCCTAGGAACAGAACCACAGTCTGATGTCTCTGTAGTAATCTTGGAATAAAGACACATTCAACCACTGAGACCCAGTAATAGTTTTCAAATTGAAGGTCTATTCATTTAGAGCTAACATTTACTTCTGTAAGCTGGCACAGAAATCCTTAACATGGTCCAATAGAGGCCCAGGTCCAGTCTAGACTTATGTAGAAACCTGAACTCCACTTGCCTGTGCTTCTTCTTCTTCTTTTTTTTTTAATACTTTATTTTATGGGTGTGAATAATTTACCTATATGTATGTATGTGTCACATGTACATGTCTGCCACCCACAGAGGCCAGAAGACACTGTCCAATTCTCTAGTATTGGAGTTATAGAAAGGAGTGAGCTGCCATGTAGATGCTAGGAACTGAACCCTATGCAAGAGCAGCAAGTGTGTTAACCACTGGACCATCTCTCCAGCCTGCCATCTGATATTTTAATTCACCAAATTTGTGATAATCTGTCACAGAAGTCCCAGGTAACAAGCAAATGAAAGGTTTGATGAAGCTTGGCAGAAAATGCTGCTTGGCCCCGCCTCAGTTTATGGTAAAAGTAGTGAATATTTTGAATCAAATATTAGTTAGGCACAATACATAAGAATATAGAAATGTGGTGTGTATATGTGTGTGCTTAAAACCAATACTTACCCTCATTTTATCTGTCTGTGTACTTTATAAAGTATCCATCATTTTTGACTTTTGCAATTATTCTGCCAAGAAAAAAAAAAAAAGACATATCTGAGCTTTTTATAAAGATGACAAGGGTTTATTGAGATCTGTCATCCAGTGAGTAGCAATGCTGGTCCAGAATTCTGGTTTCTTGTATTCTGTAAGCTTCTAGAATAATGCAGTGGTAATGCAGAAGCTTTCTGGTGGATCCAGGGACTAGAGCTCAGCTTGCGCACATTTACCTTGCACACTGCCCAGAGTGGGTCAGATGGCCGGGCTCCCTAACCGGAAGGCCCGGCCCGTGTTCCTGACAACTAGGGTGTAAGGAGTCCTCCCTTTCTCCTGTGCATTCTCTCTCTTCCCCTTCCCTCTTTCCCTGTCCTCGCTTCCCTGAGCAATAATGAAATGAGATTCATGTCGAAATTTGTTCTCCGTGAGTGTGTAGAAAAAGAAGAAAAGAGTGAATTGCTCTGATTGTTTTTCCATAGGACACTCCAAACATAATGCAAGTAGTTTTGGTATTTCAATCAACACAAAATTAGTGGGCACCAATGGGGAAAAGCCACATTTAACTTCATTTTCTAACTATTTCCAGATGTTTTATTCTGCAAAGCTTTAGTTCAGATTATTGTTTACTAATTGAGATGAATTAGATGCTTTTCAGATGTTGCAGGATTTATGCACCCTTAATCTGAAGAGACTTTCTCTGACTGGAACATTCTACATTTGCACAGTGAACAACCAGGATAGACAGGAAAGGCTCTCAGGATTTGGATCTACAGTGCTTTCAACCTTCCCACCAAGCCTCTCACCCTGGGCACCTGGAAACATGGTTTACACAGAACACAACTCCCACTCTCACTCCTTTTCCACCCCTTGTTTCCAAACATCTCACCTCCCTCATACCTGAAAACATCTACCTCACACCTGAAAACATCCGAGAAACAGGGTAGCTCTCTCTTGTTTACCTTGATCCATCATCATTAATGCTAATATCTGCTTCCTTACAATGAACATGCATGGTTCATAAACCAGGATAGAACTATTATTCAGCATGTGAATGTGTACATGTGCATGCACACATGTGCATACACACATGCCTTTTGATGCAAGCATCTGTTTAAATGCTTAACAAATGTTAACCTTATACATCCTTGCAATGAACAAGTACATACACTGATAATTTATTTAAAAAGTATTTTTTAAAGTGTGTGTGTGTGTGTGTGTGTGTGTGTGTATATGCATGAATTTAGTTGCTCATGGAGGCCAGAAGTGGGAGTTATATCCCCTGCAGTTGGAGTTACATGCAGTTGTGAGAACTGTACATGTAGACGCTGGGAACTTAATACTTGCCCTCAATGAACATCACGAGCTCTTAATGGCTGAGCCATCTCTCTAACCCCTACATTTTAAAAGCCAAATGAATATTAATAAAAGAAAGTCAATGGATAACGAGATGAATGGACAGACTGGACATTCTCTCCTCTGGGCATCCTTAATGTTCTCATCACTCTTGGATTTTAAACACAAGTACATTGCATATCTATGTTTCCTGCATGGACCAAAGTAACTAAGCTGGACTTACACAATGGACGACACTGCCAGCGACCTTTGGATTCTGAAACACATGACTTGTTTAAAACTGATCCAGAAAGACTGTTCTAGAAGGTTTTCTAGGCATTTAAAAGCTGCTCTGAATTTATTCCAAAAAGTGGGTGATATGAGAGTCTGTAACACATAAATCACATGAGCTGCAAAAATGCCTCAATGGGGCACGGTCACTCCTAATCCGAGATAGAATTCCTCTAGCAAAGGGCTTCTAACCCTTCCAGTGAACTCCACCCTGCCTCTGATTAGCTCAGTTCCCAAATTAAACCCACAGACCTTCTATTTAAGGGCCCGTCAAACTCCATTTTGATTACTAGTTGTGATTCCCATTACCATGATGAGAGTGGCCTTCAGCATTCCCGAGAATGATCACGCCCCTGGAGCACGAGGAAAGCAGATTTGAGTGACACTGGGCCCACACACATCTGTCATCATCAAACAGCTCTGCACATGCATGGCCTAACCACAATAGGGTTGTTTCCAAAGTAGCCAAGAAGTGTCTCATTTCTGAAGGCAGATGAGTCTGTGACAGTGTGGATTGTCCACTTGACAGGGTTTAGAGTCACCTAGAATACAAATTTCCAGACACACCTACTAGGGGATTATTTAAATCCTTGGCAGGCTTGTGAAGGAATGTCTTGGTTGGGTTAATTGCAGTGGGAGACACACTCTAAAAGTAAGGCAGCTGGCCAAATTTCAGTCAGGCGGGAGAGAGGTGAATGCTGGACATTCCTCCTTTTCATTCAGGATGCGTCTGAGGTGCTCACATTCAGGGCAGGACTTCAGACCTCACTTACACCGATATGCAAGTGTCCCGCACCCATAGGCTGAAGTGTGTCTCCTGGGTGGTTCTAAATCCCATCAAGTTGAAAGATGAATTGTTGTAGTATGCCACAGCACAGTGACTCGTCTCAGCTCTGTATCTGAGAGTTACTTTGGAGAAAATGCGAGTCACTCAAAGCCCAAGGGCCTGGGATTCTCTACAGGCTCATTCACCTGCATTCTAATATACACATATATTATATATGTATAATATACATACATATATTCTACATAGCTTGGGAGGGTGGCTCAGGGCTCTGACTGTGAAAGGCCCAGCAGACTAAATAAAGCTGCACCTCCTGTGCCCATATACTAGAAAGTTTTCTGGCCCCACAGTCGTTATTAACACCAGGCATTGGTCCACACTTCTGTTACGGCCTGACTCTATCCCTTTCAGCCCTGATGCAGCTCTATTGGAAGTCTTGCAGCATTCTGATGTATGGATTTTTCAATACCCCACCCCAGCAGAGGTCACATGCAGATGGGGTTGTGAAAAGCTCTTCTCTGAGTGTGACAGCTTTGGACAGAGGCGTCCTGGGCACCATGTTCTTACAGGTCATAGAAGCTTTAGTGAGATCAGTTCTGAAGCATGAAAAGAGAGAGGGAAAAATGTAGGGATCTGAAGGCTCCTTGAGACTGAGAAGGAAGCACCTGTTCAAATCTCCCTGGGATCTGAGATCATCCACCAACCTGGCTCTGACTCTAGACTGAACACTTCTCTTTCTGAACTCCCAACCTGACCTTTTAGTCCAAACCTTTGTTTAGGATGGAAATATTTCATCAGGAAACACTGGCAATAGACAATATTTATCTTTGAACTCAGCAAGTCTTACTTTTATTTATTTATTATTTTTTTCTGTTAAGGTTTGCTTAAAAAGGAAAGATTCCTTCTTTTCAGCTCATCTTTTTCTGTTTTTATCTTTGTATGCACAGATAAAAGAAACTTTGGAAATGTGAACAATGTACCTTGGGAAGGCCTTGGGTGACATGATTTCTGTGACATGCCAGTTGTTACTGATATGGGAATGCTTCCTTGACACACAGATTTCTTTCCAGGCTCCTCCAGTTCCTCTTTCTGGGCCTTCTCTCCAGGCCATTCCTGTTCCACTCACTCCTGGGTTCCAGAACTAGCTTGACATGGTTCTGAGTTTGTTACAACAGAACTCACAACTGCCTCTAAGCAACAAATTCTCTTCAAACTGCAGAAAAATCCACCTCAATCCTCAAGAAAAAAGCTATTTCTTGAAAACATTTGCTCCTGAATGCCAATAATTTAGAAGGAACAGCTGGTATGGACCCTGTTGGTTTAGTTACCTGTTTCTGGATCTTCAACTTGAAAAAATGGGACTATCACAATGGCTGTGAACAAGATTTACCTCACTTAATCCTGTGACATGAGGAAGCACATGAGAAGACACTAAAGGACTAGGGAAGAATTTAAGACACAATTTACAAATAAAGGAACATGTGTGTGCCAGACACCAGGAAAGTTGGTAATTCAAATAATGTAAGCAGTAGCTATCAGAATGGTGAGCACAACTGATTTGTCTATAAGATGACCACTGAGGTCCACAGGAAGTAAACCATTGGAGATTGATGCAATATGCAAGAAAATAAATGATAAATGGGGGCGTGGTGGCGCATGCCTTTAATTTCAGCACTCGGGAGGCAGAGGCAGGCGGATTTCTGAGTTCGAGGCCAGCCTGGTCTACAAAGTGAGTTCCAGGACAGCCAGGGCTATACAGAGAAACCCTGTCTCGAAAAACCAAAAAATAAAATAAAATAAAATAAAACAAAACTGACTTAAAAATAAATAAATAAATAAGTAAATAATAAATGATAAATGATCTTAAGTTGTTTGATAGGTCTCTGCTGTCTCTCAAAATCATCACCTTCCGCATCCCTAACCATAGAGCATGTATCTAAGATTCCATAACAGAACCAATACTATCAATATACTGCTACACATAGACATCTAAAATAGAGTTAAACTCATGAATTAGGCATAGTAAAAGATAAATAATCATAACTAATAACAGAATTTTGAGATTATAAAATACAGTGTAATAAAATTACCAGTATCACTACTCTTGAGTTTAGAACACAGTTTTAAGTAAAGTAAATGTCATCTGAATATAAAAACTGAATAGTGTGATAGTCAAGACAGTTAGTAAGTGACACATAAGGGTAGCATATAAAAATATAGATACACTGACTGCAGGATGGTTCATATCCCAGCAGGATGGAGTAGGGAGGTGTGAATTGTATCCTCTATTTGATACATCCCACAATTTAATATGTGTGGCTCGTTTTCAGAACACAGCTAATCATAGATAATTTTAAAAACTGTGGATAAAGTCATATTAGTACATTCTAAATGGAATTAGAATGTTTAAACTCTGTGTAATTTTGCTTAGATTTTTGTGGATATCTAAATGTATTTTTTGTGTCACATTTGGGAAATGTCTTAGGTTTTCTATTGCTGTGAAAAGATAACATGGCCACAGCAGCTTCTATAAGTAAAAGCATTTAGCTGAGGCTGTCTTAAAGTTTCAGAGGTTTGGTCCATTAGTGTCATGGCAGGGAACATGGTGGTATGCAGGCAGACAAGGTGCTGGAGAAGGAGCTAAGAGTTCTACAACTGGATTGGCAAGAAGTAGGAAGATAGTGAGACACACCTCCTCCAACAAGGCTTCACCTTCTCCAACAAGACCATAGCTCCTAATAGCATCATTCCATATGAATTGAGGGGGGGCATTTTTATTCAAACTACTACAAGATGAATATTACATATAAACAGTGTTGTTTACATGTTATTATAACATAAGAAATGCATTATGTTTTTTGATTTGTTTTGCTTTTTGTCAATACTAAGTTTACCTGTTTGGCTTGACTAGAGATTTTTGGGTGACTACATTCTAAAAATACCACATCACTTTTTAAATTAATGGTTTTGTTTAGCCAGGCAGTGGTGGCACATGCCTTTAATTCCAGCACTTGGGAGGCAGAGGCAGGCAGATTTTTTTTTTTTTTTTTTTCGAGACAGGGTTTCTCTTTATAGCCCTGGCTGTCCTGGAACTCACTTTGTAGACCAGGCTGGCCTCGAACTCAGAAATCCGCCTGCCTCTGCCTCCCGAGCGCTGAGATTAAAGGAGTGCACTACCATGCCTGGCTTTAGATTTTTGAGTTTGAGACCAGCCTGGTCTACAGAGTTAGTTCCAGGACAGCCAGGGCTACACAGGGAAACCCTATTTTGAAACCCCCCCCCCCAATAGTTTTGTTTATAAGATAAAACTTTGAGGACATAACTACTCTATTTCTCATCTGCTTTTTTATAATGATTTTAATATTCATTGATAGAGATGTTTGCTTCTATCAACGATTCAATTGCTGGCTGACAAATGGGTCTTTTTCTCACTATTGTTTCTCTGTGTTTCTATGAATCATAACTGGAAATGTCAACATGACTAGAGCAAGGGATGCCCAAGGTAGTAGTTAAGCCTTTTAGTTGTGCCTATGAGGCTGTTTCTGGAAGGCATTAACATGTGAATGTGTAAATCAGTAGACCAAATAAAATAGATTGCCAGCACTTCCCAGTGTGAGTTGAGATCACCCTGGTCCTTGATGGTTTGGATAGAACTCAAAGGCATGAGAGAAAGAATTGAAACTGACTGCTTGAGTCAAGACAGTGTCTTTGCTTTAGTTTGTGGCTCTTGTCTCTGAGCTGACCACACCCATGCTGGAGTCTATAGCACTAGCTCCTGGCTTTGTTTTTGGCTACTTCCAATGGTTTTCTTGGGTACACAGCTTATGAGAACTAATCAGTTTACATACTGTACTGGCTAGGTTTGTGTCAACTTGACACAGCTGAGGTTATCACAGAGAAAGGAGCTT
Organism: Mus minutoides; assembly: GCA_902729485.2. Taxonomy (NCBI): domain Eukaryota; kingdom Metazoa; phylum Chordata; class Mammalia; order Rodentia; family Muridae; genus Mus; species Mus minutoides. The sequence continues at coordinate 1,063,484 of LR749523.1, forward strand.
CAGTTGGGGAAATGCCTCCATGAGATCTAGCTGTGAGGCATTTTCTCAATTAGTGATCAAGGGCCCCTTGTGGGTGGGACCATCTCTGGGCTGGCAGTCTTGGGTTCTATAAGAGAGCAGGCTGAGCAAGACAAGGGAANAAGGGAAGCAAGCCAGTAAGGAACATCCCTCCATGGCTTCTGCATCAGCTCCTGCCTTCTGACCTGCTTGAGTTCCAGTCCTGACTTCCTTGGTGATGAACAGCAGTATGGAAGTGTAAGCCAAATAAACCCTTTCCTCCCCAACTTGCTTCTTGGTCATGATGTTTGTGCAGGAATAGAAACCCTGACTAAGACACATACTATCATATCATATCATATCATATAGGCCTTTACTTACATACATATGCATATACATATGTAACACCATTTCTCTGTTAGCTAAGCAAATTAATGAGTTAGCATTTTGTTTCCCTCTTTCTTTCCTGATCTTTTCCACATAACACTCTTTCTTTCTTTCTTTCTTTCTTTCTTTCTTTCTTTCTTTCTTTCTTTCTTTCTTTCTTTCTTCCTTCCTTCCTTCCTTCCTTCCTTCCTTCCTTCCTTTCTTTCTTTCTTTCTTTTTATTTTTGGTTTTTCCAGACAGGGTTTCTCTCTGTGAGTTCCCTGGCTGTCCTGGAACTCACTCAGTAGACCAGGCTCGCCTCGAAATCAGAAATCCGCCTTCCTCTGCCTCCCAAGTGCTTGGATTAAAGGCATGCACCACCACTGTCCGGCTATAACCCATTTTTAATAGTTTTGTGAAACAATTAAATAATCACATGTTTAGCCAACAGGACTCTTGAAGATGGCAAGTGGCTCCTTTGTACTTACAGTTTTTGTCACATCTTCAAGCTGACTAGTCATGGTGAGAACTTAACAGTTTGAGCTTTAGAATGTCCTTCAGAATTAAGGAGGCAAATATTTGCTGTGTGTACACATATTCAAGCGTTATTTCTTTAAAAGTCTAACAGGCTAAGAAAAATTAAAAGGTGGAAAAGGAGACAGAGATTCAACAGCAGAACCTCTCCAGGGTTTCTCTCTGCCTTGCTTCACTGTCATGTGTCCTGTGTTTGCCCAATGCTAGTCATCCCTGAGGTCATGACAAGTGTAGCTCAGGTTGTGGGTGTGCTGGAAGACAGTGTTAATGAGTCCTATGCTAATGCAAGACCTGGGAGTTATTACACACCTCCTGCTAAGTTACTAGTTCAGAGTGACATCACAGAGTTATGTCACTGGATTAGGTCATTCAGTTATGTCATTACTCTCAAAGTCCTCACAATCCATTGTATTTGCCTCTTCCTTAGGCAAAGTGACCATATGCTTTATTAGAGTAGCTGGATTTCACTTGAGGTGACTTAACAGGGACTGTCAACAGACAAAATGAGGCCATCTTGAGTATATTACAGCACACATGATTTATTTATAGAAATGTAAACTATATAAGTACCCATGCTTCTGGCAGAGCTTTTAATCAATGATACTATAGGAGCACTGATTATCAGTAATACATGTGTGAGTTGTGGTACATGTGTTTACATGTGTGAGATGGCAGGGCTTTTAATCAGTGATACTATAGGAGCACTGATTCTCAGTAATACATATGTGAGTTGTGGTACATGTATTTACATGTGTGATATGTGGTACGTGTGGTCACATGTGTGTGTGGAGACCAGAGGACAACTTTAAGGGTCCTCTTCAGACGTCATGTACTTTTCTGAGAGAGAATCTCACTGTTGTGGAATTCACCAAGTAGTTAGGTTTGTTGGTCAGTGAGAATCCCAGGATCTGCCTGTTGCTGCCTCCCTAGTGCTGAGATCATACGTACCTACCATGAAGCCTGGAACTTTAAAGCTGAGACCAAGTGCCTCACATTTATAAGGTAAACACTTTACAGACTGAGTAATCTCTCCAATCGAAGCTGTACATTGGTTTTATTTAAATTTTTTTAAAACCTTTTTACCTCTTTCATCCAGTCTCTATTCAATAAAGCAGTAAAGATAACAGATATTAAGTACTGAGAGTATCTATTCCTCCTTCCCTTAAGGATATACTGTGAAACAGTGACAATCTCATGATAAGGATAATCCTAAGAGATATACACACTAACCTCAAGAAAAGGGAAAATCCATCATCTCTACCTTATGCCTGAGAAACCCAAAGGTTCGTGTCAAGTAACTTGCAAAGGGGCACATCACTAAGAACAGAGTAGAGCTGCACCAGTGAATATACAACTTACCTCAAATAGTGCTTCTACTCTCTGTATTTCACCTAGATATTATGGCTCTTGGTGAATAATTGTAGAGACAGGAAGGCAAAGACAAAGTGAGTATCAACTTGATACTCAATAAAATTCATGGGCTCTGGGGAGAGAAATCACATGGCTGTCACGTGAAGTTCACTTGGAACATTTAGCAAATAAATACTATGTCCTTGATGCTCTCTCATAATTACTAGACATAACTCGACATCATCCCTGTACTAGTCAGGGTTCACTAAAGTAACAGAACTGATAGAATGACTAGGTATTAAAGTGGAATTTTTTTTTTTAGATTGGTTTGTAAGATGCAGTCTGGGTAGTCCCACAATGAGAATGAGGGCAAGTAGGCAAAAAGCAAAGTCTCCTTTTACATGGGGGTACTACTAAAAGGTATGTCTTCATGCTTCAAATAGTCTGATTTAAAAAATCACTACTAGGATTGTGTCCTTGAGTCTAGATGTGATCAGGTTGACAGGCAAGGTAAGCCATCATAATCCCTGAAGTAACTTTGCTAACTCAGGATATCTAAAGCCTTGAGTGTGGAGATGAGTAGTAGGCACACCTGTGTGGCCATAGCCTGAGGTCTGTCCAAGAGATATTGTTTCTGTATCTGAAAGAATGCCCAGTGATCATGCCCATGTATCTGGCTTCCTGAGACACTTGGATGAGATTCTCTTTCCTGGGGATGGCCTTTGTACCTTAGCACAGAGATAAATGGACCCACTGAGAAGTCACAAACCTTGCCAGGATGGAAATGGCTAGCGAATAAGCCTTGACACTGGGAAAGCTGGACAATAATGGTTCCCATTTCCTTCCAGGGGCAGAGCCTATAATGTGCATGGGGTTTCTGCCAGGTTTCTGGATGGAGAAAGTTAAAAATGATAAAATTAATTCCCTTAATGATCAAAAGAGGTATACATACAGTATGATTTCAGTAAAAGCTGAAGAACACATTGTGATTTCAAGGTTAATGACAAAAATAGTATTCCACACAGCTGCCTAAAACTCCCAGAAGGCACCAGGATAAGATATAAAGTCCTTCAACTAAGAACCTCCCAAGTCTAATGAGAAATAATTTATCTTAAATATAATTTACTTAAGGAAAGGTAGCCAAGGCTTTGGAGTTTGACAACTTATAGCTAGAACCACTACAGGAGATTCAATTAGACAAAAATCCTAGTGGTTCTAAATTCAGCCAGTTCTGTGATCTCTTGACAGAATTTAGCAATTTTACTTGTTCAGTTCAGACCTTTAACATATCCAACAAAGACATAAGAAAGGATATGTGGGAAATTCCTTGCTTGCATACAACCGCCAATGGAACAAAGAAGTAGAATCTAGGCTAACATTCTTCATAAGAGGAAAGTCCAGATCAGCCAGAATTGCTCAGTACACCAAGACTAGTGGTAGTAAAAGACAATGCCTGCATGACAATACTCATATACAAGATAGAAGCATTGTGCTAGACAAACTCAGGAAAACATGGGCACACGTGGAGCTTATTGTGAACTGGATAGAGGCTGGCATCCTCAAAAACAGAGAACTAGAAACAATGCTCTTTATGACCATGGTTCTTTCTATATTTTCCCTCCCCTCCCCTCCCCTCCCCTCCCCTTCTTTCTTACTCTCCTCTCCTCCTTCCCCTCCTGTCCCTTTCCTCTTTCTATAGTTCAGATTTGACATTTTCTATTCATCTATCTTCAAGTTCATTGACGATCCTTGCTGTAAAGCTTATCTCCTTTTCCAATTTGTGCTAGGAATTAAATCCATGGCCTCATGTACACTAGGCAAGTACTATACCCCAGTCCCCTAAACTCATCCCATTTAAAAGACTTAAGTAGTAGGTCTTCTACAACTAAGATTTCCTTCTGGTTTATTTCATATATTTCCCTTTTCTGCTGAGATGTTGCATATTTTCTCCTGAATTCACTTACTTTCTTTAATTCCATGGAGCATATTTGACATACTTCAAAATTGCTTGTCTATTCATTTCAGTCATTGTATGAACTGAAATCTTGGCATGCCTTGAGAATTGTCATGTGTCCTCTTGTCCCTATGTCAGAAAATATTAAGTCATATCCTGAACATTTGCAAATGCTTTATTTGATGGGTGTGATTGTTGTAATTGTCAGCTTGACATAATCCTGAATCATCTATGAAGAGAGTCATGATTAGGGATTGTGTAGAGAAGTTTGGCCTGTGGGTATGTCTATGGTGGATTATCTTGATTACATAAATTAAGATCAGAAGAACTTGCCTACTGTGGGCAGCACCATTCCTTAAGCAGGGAATTTTTAATTGAATAAGAATGGAGAAAGTGAGATGACTATAAGCTTGTATGTATTAATTGCTCTTTGTTGCTGTTTATGAATGTAATATGACCAGATTAAGCAAGTTCCTGCCCTTGTGACTTTCTTGTTATGATGGGCTACCTGCAACTATAAACTAAAACAAACCATTCTCCCCCAAGTTGGCTTTGTGGGGGTATTTTATCATATTAACCCAAACTAAAATTAATATAATGATATTGAAGATTTGTTACATGGGGATTTTTATTGTTTTATGGAGATGTTTTTGTTTGGGCTAATATTTCTCTTGAATAAACTTGGAAGGTCAGTAGTCTGATCTTAGGTGTGGTCAGCACAGCTCAAGCCCAGTGCATTTCCTCTAAGAAATGGCTTTGAATTTGCCTTGTGGTCAGCTAGCATTTCTTCTTTCTGGGATTCTTCCTTCTACTCCTGGTGGTATGGTTATCCTCAGGCCATAGAATCACCTGTGTTTCTATGGAGTCTTTAGCCATCTTCTGCCAAACTGGAGTAGAAGGGAACTTATAAAATACATGGTAGTCTTACAGGACTCAAGATATGATATCCTCATTCAAAATATCAAGTATTCTCCAAAACTTCCCTGGTTTTGATTCTGAACAGAGCCTTTTGGAAGTTGCTTAGTGTGGTTTCTGGTATACATCGATACTTTACCTGACCTGGAATGACAGACATCATCTTAGCTGAAAGTTGCCTTGGTTGAGGTTGTGCAGTATCCTGTGAAGTCATTGTGAGGGCAGCTTGCTGAGTCAGCCTCCTAGGGCAGTCCATCCATGGACAGAACAGGCAGTCCTACTGCTGAGGAGAGATCAGGAAGCCTTGGAAGTCAGATAAAGACATAGAGCCAGAATAGGACCTGAGCTCAGAGCTGATTTTTAATACATTCTTAGGTTGACGCGTTAAGCTGTGGATGAGGAGAATCATCTAAAAACAATTTAAGAATGGGTTCCCCTCCACACCTCTCTCTTTTTCATTCTTTTTCTGGGTCTATAACTATATAGACTGAAGCAGCTGAAATTGGAGAAGACTCATTCATGGGAAGGAAGTGGGGATATGGAGGCTAGTTTTGGAAATTCTGAGTTTGAGACACTGTGGACAGCCAAATGGGTATGTTCACTATGTGCAATTTGATGTGTGGGTTTGGACGTTTAGCAAAAGTCTGGATCCAAGCCTTCCAGCACATACGTGGCAGTCAATGGAACTTTATTCCTGTGGGCTGTGGCAGGCTGCTGGGGCCCTGAGGAGAGGTCAGTGGAGGTTAGGCTGGAACTTGTGTGATTAAGCTTGAACTTGGGGGTAAGGGAAGCTATGTGGTGAACTCAGTTCTGCAATCCAGGGTTGATTGTGTCTGTCTGTGATATATATATATATATATATATATATATATATATATATATATATATATATATATATATATTTGTGTGTGTGTATGTGTGTGTCTGAATGCAGAGAGTGTATGTATGGCTTTGACTGTGAGAACCTTCTGAAGTTCAAGTTCACAAGTGCTAGGAACTTGCATATCATCTTAGCTCAGGTCACTGTGATCATGACTTAAACACAAGCAAACAGCAAAGAAACGCTTCCCACTGCTCCCCGACCTGACATAGAAGCCAATTGTGATGCCACAGTATTGTGGGCAGTGAAGAGTCCATTTCCTAGTGTTTTAATGGAGATAAAAGTCAGGTGGAATGATGACTAAGCCAGTGGTGGGAACAGACTTTCCAAGCAAAGATGGGGAAACATCATAACGCTCCAGTGATCTGTTCAGACCTGGAGAATATAAAGTTACTCACTCTTCTTATCAGTTGCCAACTCTCCCCTCTGGCATTCAACTTTCCTGCTTCTCTCCTCTGGATTCACCACAGCCTAGCTTCCATCACCTGCAGCATTTAAATAGTCATTAGGATATTGGACCTATTAGTTATTTAAAAAGCAATGGCAGAGCCAGCATGTCAAGGCTTCATATTGCAGAAGTGCGCCCTGTTTTGTGTGTGCTCCATGTTATTCATGTCATTGCAACATTGCTTCCCCTGAAGCTCCCATGCTCCCTTCCAGTCTCTGCAGTCACCAAGCTCTTCCAGAGGGGAGAGACCATTCTTATCACAAGGAAACAAACAGGCTTCCGTATCAAAAATAAGACTGCTTTTATTCACGAACAACTCCAAATATTGGATTAGGTCTTGCCAATGAAGTGCCACAGTGCAATGTGTTGTTTTTGCAGTTCAGGAAAGTTTGGGAGCATTAACATCTTAAAACAGGGGTGCAAGTGTTGGGCTTGCATAACAGTGGTAGTGGGTTTGTCTCATGTGCATGAGGCCCTGGGTTCCAGCCCAAACCTTGAAAAAAATCACACACAGACCAAGACCAGGGGTACTGGCTGTTACCCACAAAGTTAACTTTTGATGGATAAGGTTTCTGAAGATCAAACACATGTAATTATCAAACATTTACATAACACATACCATAGAGCCAAGCCACTGAGCTTCATTATGAAGAGACACCAAGACCATAGCATCTCTTATAAAAGGAAGCATTGAGTTGGAATTGGGGCTGGCTTACATTTTCAGGGGCAAACTTGGCAGCTGAGAGTTCTATATCTGATCTGAAGGCAGCTGGGAGAAGTAGCTGAGAGTTATACACTCAGATCCTCGGGCAGCAGGAAGAAAGAGAAACTGGGCAGGGCATGGGCTTTTAAAGCTTCAAAGACCACCCCAAGTGAGTGACAGACCTCCTCGAACAAGGCCACACCCACTTTAACAAAACCACACCCACTTGTGTATACTTTCAAATAGTACCACTCCCTGGTGATGAAACATTCTTATTCAAACCACCACACCATCTTTTATCAAGGTGCTTTCTTAGTTAGTGTGACTGTGTGGTTAGAGCTTTGTTTGTTTGGTACTGGTGCTAGGGATAGAAACCTGGGCTTAGGCATGCTAAATGCACATTCCACCATGGGTTTATACCACAAACCTTTTTTCACATGTGAACATTCAGAGGCACATGATTTTGAAATACTAAGAAAAGCATGATAGACAGTTCCTTTATGGTTATATAGTCATAAAGGGTGGGCCGAGATTACAATCAGATAAGGCTCTGTGGTTGATAATATTAACTAGAATGTAACACTAATTCTATCGGTTTGGGACCTTCCCTTGCCTCGTTGCAAATGAGAAATTTCAGCCAGTGAATTCCAAAGATGTTTCTCCATTTAAGAAGTAGCTCTTGACCACCACTAATGATGGTCTGCATCCTTAATCACTGGTGTGCCTAACAAATGGGTGTTGTGGTACAAATATTTTTAAACTAACATTCTGCTTACACACTGGTGATCCCCAAGGCATGTTGATTCGGTATGAATGACAGATAGTTCAGCAGTTGTGATACAGAAACCTATTCTTCTATTTGTGTAATTCTACTGAACCACCTGTATGCACAGCAGAATCATCCTGGACACAGTAGCTTGTCCTGTCTTTTATTACACTGTACTTTTTAGTATATTAAAGATGGTCAGCAATAGGCTAAGGAGATGGCTCAGTGGGTCAAATGTCTACCTGCAGGCATGAGGTCCTGGGTTTGGATCCCCAACACCCATGTGAAAGCTGGATTCAATGGTGTGTACCTGTAACCCCAAAGCTGAGGGATTCAAAATAGGTAGATTCTAGGAGGATCTCATTAGCTAGCCAGCCCAGCCAAACCAATAAGCTCTGGGCTCATTGTGATACCCTGTCTCAAAGGAAAATGTGCAGAATGATAGAGGTGGGAATTTGATGTCTACCACTGACTTGTGCACACATATGCACACACAATAATAATTGTGCACATACACACAGAGAGAGAGAGAGAGAGAGTGAGAGAGATTCATTGATATTTTCCTTACCAAGAGGTAAAGACTCTTCTTGGACATTGCTAGTTTCTACGACTGTTCTGATATATAGAATTTGGCAGTTGTGTGTTAACCTAGTGTTTGGGTAAGGATTATTTTTTTAAACTTATTAATGGTCCTTTGTGAATTTCATAACATGTACCCCAATCCCACTCATCTCCCTTTATATTTGCCCTCTACACTTGCAACCTCCTCACAGAAGAAAACCAACAACAACAAAAAATCAATTAAAAAACTCATTGTGGAAGCTGCAGTGTGTCACAGTGTGTCCCTGTCACAGTGTGTCCCACAGTAGGCCATTTTGCCTGACATCTGTACTTGCAAATGTTCTTTGCAATGAGTCATTGGTCTGGTTTGAGGTCTCTACTTCTGCTACACCATCAATACAGGATCCTCACCAGGATTCCTCTTGGATATCCTGTTGTTGACCTGTGTCATGGATATCTTGTAGCTTTGGATCTACAGGACCAGCTTCTTCATACAATCCAGCAGTTCATAGATGGGATAGATGTTGGGGTGGGCCAACTCAAATCCCTAGATCTGGGCTTGGGTGGTAGCTGAGTTGATCAGCCTGTCAATTCTCCGAACTTATGCCACCAGGTACAGCTCTCCTGAAGTGCCCTGGTGAGATGCAGAGCCAGCTCTCCCTATTGCCACAGCCTTCAAGGAGGGTCAGGAAGCTCTTCCATGCTTATGCCATAGGGGACATTCCCCTGTGTCCCTCCCCCTGTTAGGGGCAGGGACAGCTCTCCTGCACTCAAGCTACAGATTTAGAGACCCTGGAGTGGAGCCACCTCCTGACTATTGGACATACCCATGCAGACACTCATTTGAAAGAAGCCACAGCTCTTAGCTCTATCTCTTGTAGATGCTCATGTCCTATCCATACCCAAGCCTTATTGTTAACATGGTGAGAGATGTTAATCCTCGATAATCCTCTCTCTCTCTCTCTCTCTCTCTCTCTCTCTCTCTCACTCACATGTGCTCAGAACCAAGAAGAGGTACTAGTTTGAGGGTGATTTTAATGGTGCACCAGGCAAATAGAAGAAGCAGAGGATACAGGGAATCAGGGAGTAAGACTAAAGCTGCAGCACTCAGCAAGCATGTGAGTTCTAAGTATCTCAGATAGCAATTCAGATTTTCTTGGAAATGGTGCTTATAGAGAGGCTTATTAAGCCAATTAAACACTTATCAAAATGAATTAATTATTAAAGTAAAGGTACATTTAGAATCAATTGACCAAAGTTACTGGTGTCTTGGAGATTCCGGTTCTCTGCTGGGTTTCTTTGGGGTGACTTACTTAGGCAGTCATTCACCTTGATGGCTCTCTGGAACCCTTCCTCACCAGAGTACACTAGGCTACCCAGCCACAGTCACTGCTCAAAGGAGCTTCACACAGGCCAGAACCCTGAAAGGAGAGCTTGACAGACTTTGCAACAGCTAGCAGTTTTTCATTGTGTATCCATGAGTGGGTATGTGCTGGTGGGTGTGGTCAAGATTAATATAGCAATCTAGTATGACTTTATAATGGGACATTTAGATAATTTCCATTCAATGTGATTGTAATTTCCATTCAATGTGAATGGAAATCTATCTCTTTGCTTCGTGTTATGAGTTTCTTTCTGTCGCTACTTTATCTCTCTTTTTCTGTGTGCCTTTGAAAATTTTGAAAATTCTATTTTCTTTCCATGCTTGCCTTGGCTCATGTCTCATTTTTAGTTTTAAAGTGAGTGGCATGTTTCATATAAATGTGTGTGTGTGTGTGTGTGTGTGTGTGTGTGTGTGTGTGTATGTGTGTATAATATCTCTTCAACTTATTACCATATGATTTTAGATGGTATAGTACCACTCCATGCATGGTATAATACTTTTTATTTTTAAAGAGTTTAAATCAAGTTTAAATTGCATGTATGTATGTGTGTATAGTGACAGGTGGGTATACACACATGAACACATTCCACATAGAGTCCAGAAAAGGGTGACTGACATTGAACCCTTTGGAATTGTAGCTACAGGCAGTTGCGGACCCCCTGATGTAGGTGCTGAGAACCAAACTGTGGTTCTCTGCAAAAGCAGACCATGTTCTTTCCAGCTAGGCCATCTCTCCAGTCCCTGGCATGGGAATATGAATGCACTGTATTTAATTCCTGTCCCTCCCCCTATTTTTTGCAGCTATGCTATGTAAATCTACCTTTGTTTGTGTATAATATATCACTGCAATTTCTGTTTTAGACAGGAAGTTATTTTTTCAATAATGTAAGTTAAGGAAGAATGGTTCCTTAGTTTGCTTTATTGCTACAATTTATTGTGGTTTTCATTTCCTCCTGTATATTATACAATTTTGACAGAATGACTTCCTCATATTTATCTTGTGTCCTGATGACAATGTGAGGATTTATGAGTTAAGAATGAAGGAAGTGGGGAGTGCAGAAAGGAGGCCGGCTGGCTTCACAGGGCACTTAGTGTATATGGAATGAATGACCATGTGTTGTATTGCTAACCAAATTTTATAGAAGTCTTAGGTGAGGGTCTCTATTACCCTAGGTCCTTCCTGTTATAATGTGCAGAGTCAAGTTCATTTAACTATTGTCTCACTCTCATGGCATGCTGTTTATGTACATTTGCCCAGAGTATGCATGGGACCCCTGAAGAGGGGAGAATTTGTCTCACAGGTTCAGAAGGTTGAATCCGTTAGTCCCAGCATTTGTTAGTGTTAGAGAAAGGCAGGAAGGGGTTAGTCAGGAGCAAGACATCCTTCCTGAAGTCCTGTCATACCCCATAAGGTTTTTCAAACCTCTAAAAGTAGTGCCATACCCTGAGGGCTAAGCTTCACACCACACAAGCCTTCTGGGGAGAGTATGTCCCAACCAAACCATAACACATGTGTAGTGAGTGATATTACTCAAAGTATCTTACAAATCTTGAGACTTGTGACGCTGGCTCTGGAATATTCACCTAGGCATTCCTCTCTGTTTTTAAGCTTGTGCCTAACATGTACTAAAGATACTGTTGCTTCCTTTTGCCAGCAAGGCAAATGCTACAAAGTCACAAATCAAGAAACAGCGAAATAGTGGAACAATGAGTATTTTAATGTTGAGTTTTGTGCTGATTAATCCAATGGATCAAGATAGAATCCTCATGTCGATGTCTCTAAATTGTTCATGGCATTTTATACAATGTCTAACTCATAACGAAGCAAATAAATGCTCAGTGAATAAGAAATGATTAAGAATGAGGGCAGGACATGCACAATGGAGAGACAGAAGCCAGCAATAGATTGAAGATTATAGAGATGAGACGGACAGGGCGAAGGGAAGTCTGCAGTTATATGGTATTTTTGGGAAAAAAAAAATGAGTTTCCTTTTCCAGGCTTCCAGGCCATGGGTTTTAATTTGTGGGAGTCATATGCTGCAGATGTTGCCATTCCTCCTCTGGTCAGATCACCATGACAAAGGCACTGCCTGCTCTATAAATAGACAGTTAGATTGATTTCACATCCTGCTCTGGTTCTCCGACTGCTTGCCTGGTGCGACACCAAGATCGATGAGTGATTCCATCCAGCGAGTGCACAGACCCTCCACACTCTCTTCTGGAAGATGACAATCAGGCTCATTAAATTCAGCACAAAGCAGCTTCAAAGACTTTTGTCCTGTCAGAGAAATTGAACCAGAGCCCATTACCAAGGCATCAAAGGGAATGGATTTAACCAGCCTTCAGCCCACACCTATTGTTAGAAAGACAATTTGGTATTTTTCTTTGCCTGCTGGGATCAGTGCTCCCTGAGACTTCAGCAGCCAGAGCTGTTGTTAGGGAAAGTCAAGTAAGCTTTTTGCTACAGGCTTGCAGGTTTCCATATTCTGGGTCCAGTTCTGTATCTAAAACTCCCTACCCACCTCCCTTTCATCCCTCCGACTTCTCCCATGTACAGTTCCCCTGATCCCTCCTGAAATTATGGCCTGTTTTTCTGTAGTTGTCACTGCTCCATTTCTATGATCCTAAATATATAAATATCAACTGCTCAGCCCATTTAGTGTTATTTGTATGAATATGTTTCAGGGCTGACCCTTTGATAATGGCTAAACAACTGGCATGCTCTTCCCTGGGGAGGACTATTTCTCATGTTCTCAGCTTACCTTAGCAGTCTGTTAATATGTCTACTCCATTACCGAATCCCTTTTTTCACTTTAAATACTTACCATCACTGAACTCTTGACCATGAACAAGTCACTGGGTGATCCTGAAGCCCTTCTTTTCTGGGGAAGCAACCACAGATGGGGAAAAAAAATCTTCACTAACCACATCCCATAGAGCATTAATGTCTAAAATACATAAAGAACTCAAGAAGCTAACGACCAGAAAACCAAACAACCCAATAAAAATAAATGGGGTATAGAACTAAACTGAGAATTCACAACAGAGGAATCCCAAATGGCTGAGAAGCACCTAAAGAAATGTTCAAAGTCCTTAGTGATCAGAGAAATGCAAATCAAAATGACCATGAGATTCTACCTTACACCAATTAGAATAGCTAAGATCAAAACTCAGGTGACAGCAGATGCTGGTGAGGATGTGGAGAAAGAGGAACACTCCTTTGTTGCTGGTGGGATTGCAAACTGGTACAACCACTCTGGAAATCAATCTGGTGGTTCCTCAGAAAACTGGAAATAGACCTACCTGAAGACCCACCAATACCACTCTTGGGAATATACCCAAAAGATGCTCTACCAAGCCACAGTGGCCTTGTTTGTGACAGCCAGAAGCTGGAAACAACCCAGATGTCCCACGACAGAAGAATGAATACTGAAAATGTGGTTCATTTACACAATGGAATACTACTCAGCTATTAGGAATGAGGACATCCTGAGTTTTGCAGGCAAATGGATGGAACTAGAAAATATCATCCTGAGTGAGGTAACTCAGACCCAAAAGAACATTCATGGTGTATCCTCACTAATAAGTGGATATTAGCCAAGAGAAAGATAGAGAGAGAGAGAGAGAGAGAGAGAGAGAGAGAGAGAGAGAGAGAGAGAGAGAGAATATCCAGCATATCCAAGATACAGTCCACAGAACTCAAAAAAGTCAACAAGCTGAAGGGCCCAAGTGAGGGATGTCCACAGAGGTTTGGTTGAAGAACAAAGTCTTAGCCTGAATGTGGATGACAGAAGCCCACAGGCTTAGATCCTAGACTAAGTATAAAGGAATAAAGGAGAGAATAAGTTGAAGACCATTTCATCTCTCTCTGCTTCCTGGCTGCAGATGCAATGTTACCTAAGCTGCCTCATCCTCCTACTGCTCTGCTTTCCTACCATGATGGACTGTACCCTTAAGCCAGGAGTCAAAACAAACCCTTCTTTTTGTTGGTTGCTCTTGTAAGACATTTGGTCACAGCAACAACACAAGTAACTGATAGAGCATATTGATTATTTTAACCAGGGGGTGAGTACCAAGCATGATAGGTATTAGCCCATCCAACATTCTTTAACTTGAACAAACTCCAATGGAAGACCACTACAGTCTCTATTTTTCAGATGCCCAGAAAGGTCAGTGAATCACCAAGGTCATGCAAGTACTGAGTAACAGAACCACATGATCTAGCTGTGTCAAACTGGAATCTCTAATTTTATACGATCTCTCAGGTCTCTAGGATGTTACACTGTGGGTATGTGTTAACCCAGCAGTGTTTTTCATTTTCCTATCTTCTATGCAGTTTCCTTCCTCTACAGAAAGGGTGGATGTTCTGATCATTCTCTCTTTCCAGATGTCTTCCCTCTACAGAATGAAGTGGGAGAGCGGAGGGATGCCATACACTGTAGGTACTTCTATCTTTTACATTTGGCAAAGGTCCAGTTTCACATGTCTTTCCATTACTGATACAGGTCTTGTTCATACTAAGCACTCAATGAAGACTGCTCTGGATACACTAGGATGTGAGTCCTTGGTGCTAGAAAAACCGAAAGGAAGTTCTGTGAACTTCTGTGGCCATTCCAATGACCATGGTCTGAACTTTTATTAATATGTGCTTCCCCTGGACATCCATGCTCTGGGCATTTGTATCATTTCCCATTCGTATCAACTGTCCCACCTGTGTGTAGTACATTGTTCTTGGTTAAGGAAAGTAAAACATAGCACTCCTCATTATGTGACCTTCTTCAGAAAGATGTGAAAGCTACATCAATCTGAGCCAAGTCTCAGGGTCCTTAGGACAAAGTTCTGCTGGGAATGGTAATCACTGCAGCATATAAGATCTCTAGCTTCCAATAACGATGGAGTCCAGATGCTGGGCATGGACGTTTTCTTTTTTTCAACTTTTATTAGATATTTTCTTCATTTACATTTCAAGTGTTATCCAGAAAGTTCCCTATACCCTCCCCCCTCCCGGCCCTGCTCCCCTACCCATCCGCTCCCACCCCTTAGC
>LR749523.1:1078485-1114770 GCA_902729485.2 Mus minutoides
ATCCGGGCCCTTTCAGCACCATCTTGCTGGCATATGCTATAGTGTCTATGTTTGGTGACTGATTGTGGGATGGATCCCTGGCAGCCGCAGTCGTTGGGTCCATCCTTTGGATTCAGCTTCACAAATGCTCTCTTTAACTCTTTCAATGTGTGCTTTGTTCTTAATTCTAGGAAGGGGTGACGTGTCCACATTTTGATCTCCCTTCTTCTGGAGTATCATGTGTTTAGTAAATTGTATCTTGGGTAGTCTAGGTTTCTGGGCTAATATCCACATATCAGTGAGTACATGTTATGTGAGTTCTTTTGTGAATGGGTTACTTCACTCAGGATGATGGCCTCCAGATCCATCCATTGGGCATGGACTTTTTACCGTTACACATTCTCATAGTTTTTTTCATTAAACCAGAGATAAAGTGATCCAGAGGAAATTAATGAAAGCAACCTCTATGTCTGCTGTGGCGCTTGCAGAAACTTTTAACTGTAGTTCTGAATGCAGTAGGACATGCCCTGGGGTGACAGTCCAGATGGAGCAAATGGGGGAAAGGAAAGGCAGATGGGCCATGTTCATAGCCACCCCTCTTGTTTTCTCTTTCCCTTTTCTATCTATACTGATGTGACTTGCTCTGCCCACCAAAACCTTCCCGGACATCATGAACTGAAACCACGAGTCAAAATAATATATAGCCCCTCCCTTACATTGTCTCCATGCTCCACCACCCCCCAGTAACGACAAGTAATGAGACTAATGCGAGGTGTAATTCAATCCTGATGTCATAATGACAGTCCATTGTATGTGGCTATAGAGATTTCCAGGGGTAAGTGCTGGTATGTGTGCTGCTCTTCCAGAAGACTTGAGTTCAGATCTTAGTACATACATAAAATGGATCACAGCTCACTATAACTGTAGGTCCAGGGACTTGATAACTTCTTTTGGCTTCTGCAAGTGTCTGTATACACATGCCCAAAATGACACATAAGCAAACACATACATATAAATATTAAGTCAAAACTCTGACCCATAATTGTTCCTGTCTAAAAAAATTTCAGGGATAGAAATGGAGAGGAGCCTGAGGAAAAGAACAATAGGCCCAAAGTGGAATCCAGCTCAAGGGGAGGCTCTAAGACTATTACAGAAGCTATAAAATGCTCACAAAAAGGAACCTAGCATGACCACACACCGGAAGACCCAACAAGCAGTTGAAAGAGTCAGAAGCAGATATTTGCACCCAATCAATGGGCAGAAGCTGCTGGCCTCTGTAGATGAGCTAGGGAAAAGCTGGAAGAAGCTGAGGAGGAAGGTGATCCTGTAGGACCCTCAATTAACCTGGACCCCTGAGATCTCTCAGATACTGCGACACCAACCAGGCAGCATACACCAGCTGATATGAGGCCCCAACATACACATACAGCAGAAGGAATGCCAGGTATGGGTTTAGCCAGAGAAGATGCACCTAACCCTCAAGAGACAGGAGGCTCCAGGGAGTTTAGAGGTCTGGTGGAGTGGGAGTCGGGGTAGGGACATCCTCATGGAGACAGGGGAGCGGGGAGGAGGTATGAAATGTGGTATGGAGATGGACTTGGAGGGGAATAAAATCTGGAGTTTAAAACAAATAAACAAACAAATAAATAAACAAACAAATAAATTTTAAAAAATTAAAAATATGTTATATGAAAATTCCATAGCTTCCTTTTTCACCCTTCATCTATTAAGAAGCATTCAGATTGCTTCCAATTATTTTAGTTCCTTCCTCAGTGCTGTGATAAAATAACCTGACCAAAGCAACTTCCAAGACAAATGGATTTATTTTGACTTACAGTTCCAGATCGATACAGTCCATCAGAGCAGGGCAGAAACAGGAGCAGACAATAGACCAGTTGATCAAATTGTTTCAGTGTTCAGGAATCTGAGGGTGGACAAGAAGTAGGGCAGACCCCAAAAGCCTCAAGGCCTAGCCATAGTGATGCACTTCCTTCAAAAAAAGTCCACTCCATTCCTTGAAGGTTACCCAAACTCCACCAACAGTGCCACCATCTGTGTAGGAGGTATTTAGACATGTGAGTCTCTGGGAGACATTTCATATGTGAACTCTGCCACCAAGTTTTGATTATTATTAGTTAAAGTGCGTTCATGTAGAAATCTTTGTGTAAACATATGGTTTCATTTTTTTTTCCTTAAACCAAACCTACAAGTAGAATTCCTTGTTTATATGACATGTAGATTTTTAATTTTGTAAAAGCTGCCAAACACTTTTCTACAGTATGTGTGCCAGTTTGTACTTTCACCAGCAAAGTATGAGAGTTCCAGGTGCACCGTGTCCTCATCAACACGGAAGACTGTCAGTCCTTTCATTCTGAGCCAATATGATCAACACGTCACTCAACAGTAATGAAACAGTAGCCACTGAGCTCCTACTGTTCATCCCCAGAAAGACAAAACTAATGTCAAAGCAAGCACTCCCAGTAAACAGTAACTTGTAGTGTCAGTGCATAATTGAGAGCTTGCTAGTTCCTTTAAATTTGGCCTTTCTTCTGAAAAGAATATGAGCTCCAGCTTTCAATCTTGACAGTCACTTCCAGCTTCACATGAGACCTCAATCAAGTTAGTGAGCATCCCTGGACCTCCTCTTTCCTATCATCAAAACAGGCCACTCTGTTTGCAATAGCATAATGCTCAGATCAATTTAGATGATAGAAGTGAGTTGAAGAACATGTATTAGGGATTCAACTTATGAGAGAATTAATAAATTATTGTGGCAATTTCAATGGGACTAAGAAATTGTTCTTTAGGTTGGGGGCACAGTGCAGTGATCTGGCATTCTGAAGTCCTTGAGCATGAAGAGTAGGGAGAGAGAGAAACAAAGATGGCTGTCACCACTGGCCCCTGTTCCAAACCATTGAGGAGTCTGAGAATACCAGGGAGGCCCCTAAGGGTGACACAGTGGTGGGAAAGGGTATGCAGAGCTCTCGAACAACTAAGAACAAAAGAGAAAAGAGTAAGGAGGAAGAGGAGGAAGAGGAGGAAGAGAAAGAGAAGGAGGAGGAGAGGTAATGTCCCCCACAGGCATCCTAGATGCTATATGGTGAGATAGATAAGCAAACAGGCCACTTGGTGTTGGTACCCGTAAGTACACACTTCTTGACTCAGTAAATTGAGGCATTAGGGCATAGATACAGGATGCTCTTGTCAGAAGATAATGGCCAAGCCTAACATCTAAGAATGAACATCATTTGGATGTTACGGGATGTGGAGGACTAGAAGACTTCAATCCCTGTAGATTTTAATCCTTTTCAGGGAATGAGACTCTGAGGAGACTCCGATTCTTGTGGAATTGGTTTTCTTTATTAATGGTGCCTAATGGCCTGTAATTAAGGCACAACTTGTTAGCTAAACCAACAATTACCATTTGTTTGAAGTGCAGAGGGAGGATAATGAATGACCTCATTCAGCAGTTTTTCCTTCTTCAATGATTTGAGCAAATGGTGGTTGAGTTTCAGTGCTCCATGGCCTGATCTTTTTCCCCTTTCTCTTTCTTGATTTCCTGTTATCCTATTTTTCTTCTCCTTTGTCCATGACAGCTCTTCCTATGATCATTACCCGTGCTTACACACACACACACACACACACACACACACACACACACACACACACACACAGGAAAGAGAGAGAGAGAGAGAGAGAGAGAGAGAGAGAGAGAGAGAGAGAGAGAGATTACAAAACAATTAAGGAAATTGATACTATATTGAAACGTACCTCACAGCTTTTAACACCGCTTTATCTCTACCACAACTTCAGGGTCAGCATCAAAATGAGTGCACAACTGGAGGTGGGTGAATGCTGGTAGGCAGGAATGTAAATCCAATAGTGGGAAGGACTTGGCTAGGTGGCAAAACACTAGAGAAATAGGACAGTCTGAATAGCTGTCTCTTAACTTAGTACGAGGTAGATTCTATGTTGGCAAGAACCCCTGTGGGAGGGGTAGGTGAAGAGTTAGAGGCAAGCAGAGAGATAGGAAAGATTGTTTCATAAGGAATTGGGACTCTGTGGTAGAGTTTTGTAGGTACACCTAGCTTCACAGTTGTGATATTCTGCAAGGGCACAAGCCAGTGGACAGGGCATCTTGGGAGAGTGTAATCCTCAGGTTGCCAAGTTTTTCTGAGTTATATAATTTCAGCATTGTTAAATAGGAGGCATTTGTTATAGACACTTTGCAGGTACTTATAACTATGGGTAGGTAATGGTCTGCTCCTACAGGCTGCGTGTTACAAATAGGAAAGAATGATTAAAAATAGATATTTTGAGTGTTTGGGGGGAGAAGACTAGGATTTCTTTGTATCTATAGATTCCATGAGAAGAAAACCATCACTATTTAGATATTACTGGAAGTGGTTGGGCTACTGTTGAACTCTAGAAGTGGTTGGGCTACTGTTGAACTCTAGAAGTGGTTAGAGAGAAAAGCCATGTGACTAGGCAAAGAATGGATGCTCTCATTATTTCCCATGATACCCCCCCATGCTTCTTAAAGATTTCACGCATGCTTTATTAATAATCAGCTGGACTTTAGTAGGACAGCCTATGCTTTCATGTTTGGAACCTTTAATGTTTGGAAGAAAGTATGTGTAGCCACTGATTAAGTCATAGGAAGCTCATCACAATATGTACTTAGTTTGAATACTTCTTCAGTGCTGCTGAAATTCCAGAATAAAATTAGCCTTCCTAGAGTGAGCATGTATTGTGAGAAAAAGGGAGGAAGGAGAAAGGGAGAGGGGAGAGGGTGAGTCAAAAGAAGAAAGAAACTAAACTTTGATATGAGTTCAGATCTTGGATCTGTTAATTATTGATTCGCAGTGGTGAGTTTCTAACCTATCTAATTTTGCTTTTGTTTGCTTGTGGAATGAGGGCATATGGATTCATTTTTGTATGTTGGGATAGCTTTATAGTTATCCAATGTAATAGTGTAAACTCTATAGTAGTATGCTATGATCAGTAGCCCATAATTAGTGCTTGGGCATTTGTTTTGTTTTGTTTTGTTTTGTTTTAGACTGAACTGTGTTACCCATCATCCTTAGCTGGAATATCGAAGCAGACAGAACATGGCAGATTATATCTTCAAGACTCAAGTTAGGTTTCTCTGATGGAGTCTTACACAGAACAACAGAATACAAACAAGTCCCTAACACGGTCACAATATAATTCAATCACAGTGAATATTGCTTCACCTTTGGCAGGTTCTACAGATAAGAAGTCCTATCTACATCAAGACCTTGCTCAAGGCCATACCTCACCAGGGGTTACCTCAGAATACTGTATCCCACTATAGGTAGGGAGAGCTTTCTCCGAACAAAGCTCTAGAGAAAGACTGAAATTGCTCTACTGTCAGTGTGTATATGCTCTCAAGTAATTCTTGGTGCCCCTTTAGGAAGGCATAAAGGAAGCCATAAAGGATGAAGAGCCAAGTTCAGAGGCAGAAGGGTGAGGTTAAGGATAAATGTGGTTCTGTAGAATTGTAAAATTTACATGAGATAAAGGCAGCCTGGTATAGCCATAAAAATAGACAGATCCATAGAATAGAAAAGAAGACCCAGAAATAAGCTAACAAAGTTATACCCACCTAATTTGGACAAAAAGAGAAAAAATATGCAGTGGAAAAAGAAAAAGATAACCCACTCAACAAATGGTGCAGGCAAAACTGGGCACCCACCTGCAGAAGAATGAAATTAGATTCATATCTTTCACCTTGCATAAAATAAATTAAAATGCATCAAAGACTGTAAACTCAGACTAGAAATACTTCAACTGCTGAGGAAAACGTCCAGAATATTCCTCAAGACACTGAGATAAGTCTGGACTTTCTCAAGAGAAAGCCAAGGGTACCAAAACAGGCTCCCAAATCAACAGATGGGATGGCATGACATTAGAATGTTTCTGTGAAGCAAAGGAAACTGCCAGTAGAGAAAACAGTCTGCGGAATGGAAGGGAATCTTTACTAGCTCTACTTCAGATCGGGGACAAATATCCAGAATTTACAAAGAATGTAGAAGGTACATACCAAGGAAGTGAAGCTGCTAACATCAACTGGGCTAATGAATTAAATGGGCAGCTTTAAAAAAATGACCTTTTACAAAGTGGTCAACATCCTTGGTCAGCAGGGAAATGTAAATTAAGTCTATTTTGGGATAGTATGTCACCCTAGTCAGAATGACTGTGATCAAGGTAGATGGAGAGGGTATGGACAGAGATAATCCCTTATTCACTACTGGTTGGGGGTGCAAATTAACACAACCATTGTTGAAATCAGTTTGGAGGTTTCTCAAAGGTTGCAAATGGAATGATAATGGACCCAGCTATTTCTTCCCAAGGTGTGTCCCCAGAAGGCCACACTCTACCAGACGGAAGATTTACACCTCTCTGCTTATGATAATAAGGAAATAGAACCAACCTAGAAATTCTTCAGTCAATGAATAGAGACAATGAATTGATGGGGTACAGATACAAAGTGGAATATCATCTAACTGTAAGAAAAATTAAATCATAATATTTGTGTGAAATGGAGGGACTTAGAATATATAACATTAATCAAGGTGACCTGACCTCAGACCAAAAATAAATAGACATTGTCCATCGTTTGTGAATCCTAGCCTGCAGTGTACACATGTGTATGTGCAATGGTGTAAGGGTGGGTGTCCTATAAACTTAGGAAGGAAACTAAGGCAGGGTGCTAATTAGGTGATGAGGAAGAACAGGAGGCAGGCAAAGGACACACAGATCTGAAACCGGATATAAAGCTTTTTTTTTTTCCCTAGTTGCAAGTCCATCACAGTTTTTCTTTTCTTTTGTATGGTGGGTAAGTGAGTGAAAATACCATTGACAGTAAAGTGTAAGCATCTTTGCTTCATAACAGCCATTATTCCCGCGAGACCACCACTGAGATGTATAGTTTGGAGCTGGACTAATGTTTGGTGGGGGATTGACCTTAAAATAGCACTTTCATGATTTTATTAGTGAGTTAATTAGATGAAGTGAATTTATTCTTTTTTTTAAAAAAAATATATTTAAAAATAATAATGCTCTTAGAATGGGCAGTTTGAGAGGAAACTCCAAAAGCCTTGACTGTGCCTGCAAGGAGTGTGTGGCCATAAAATGACCCTTGCATGCTCAGGCAATCTGTTGGAAGGGTCTAGTGACCTTTTCTCTTTTGTCACCTGACTGTCCACGCTAGTGTGAAGAGAGTATGAAGATTCACTCCATAAGGAAAGTCTAACTGCAGAGTGAAGATTTCACATCAAGTTTCCATAGGCAAATTTATCTGGGCTTTCTGCCCAATGCTAGACAGACAGCAAAATGGTGCCATTTTCATTTTTGGTTGTAAAAAAGTGAGGTCCAGAGAAATGAAAGCTTTTATACCTCTGGGCTATGGCTGTTGTAAGAAGAGGGGCAGTGCCTGAGTCCCTGCTCCATTGCCTTCAGATCCCAGATGATCCATCAGTGTGTATCAACAGTCACCACGTTGTCACCAGCACTTGCCACCCTGGTTGTCTGCCTATAAAGCTGGTTCCTGGTTCTCTCCATGCATTCTTTCCATCACAGTTAGGAGCTCCCCATTTCTAGATCTGTATCCAATGATGCCGGGTGGCCATCATTCTTTTTATGATTGCACATCAGCACTCTCAGTGGGAATGACAGGGAGAGGACCACACATCAGAAAATGGCCATGAAGCTACAAATCTACCTTCCTTTGGGTGATGGGCTGATGGAATGGGAATGGCCTGGCTGGGAGGAGTGATGGAGTAATAGTAGAATCCCTAGAGCAAGACACTCACCTTGAGTAAAAAAGATACAAGGAGGCATAAAAGACACTGGTCAGCCTACCATCTTAATGCTACATTTACTTTTAAAACAGCAAATGGGAAGTATATTGAATCAAACAGATCTTAATTTTACAAGAGAATAGGACCCAACTCACCTGGCTTGCCTCAGCCTGTTATCTGAGGAAAGAAAAAGAGGGCTCTTACAGCAGACAAGTAAGAAAGGAGAAATACAACTGTTCATCCTCTCTTCCCCCAGGCTTCTGAGACCAGCGGTGAGAAGAGCTAAGGGCAGCCTTGTTCCCAGAGACAGGATCCAGGGGCCTGACTATGAGCTCTGGCATATGACCCTTACAATCAACTCCTAATCCTGTTTTACCTGCAAAGCAGAGAACGTGGTAGGTCTGGGCTCTTTTGAGGAGTCCAGCTTGCACTTGATAGGTGCTTTAGGGCTAGCACCTTCTATCAGGGCTCAGTGTCTCTGTTTGTAAAGGAGAGTTTTGGAAGAAATGCTTCTTGAGGTTCTACACTTCAGCCACTCTAGAAGACTGGACCAGCAGTCCCTGGGGAACATGCTTTGTCTTTGGTTTGACAAAAAAAAATTTGAATTCCAGATAAAACTTGTCCATGCATCAAGTGTTGGAATCTGCTGCCCCTTAGCTTCCCTGGCCCCTTTCCCTTCTGCTCAGAGACTGTGGTCCCAAGGAAAAGTAATTAGTTGTTCCTCCTGGTACCAGAAGTCAGGATCCACAAAGGATTGACAGAAATTTACTCATGGCAGCATAAAATTTCCATCTACCTCACAACTTGGTTTGCAATCAAGTTAGTACCTGTTTACAGGTCAATGGTTATGTGATATTCCTGAGAGGCAGTGTATGGACATTGTCTCAGATAGGGTTTCTATTGCTGTGAAGATACACCAAAACCATGGCAACTCTTATAAAGGAAAGCATTCAACTGGGGGCTAGCTTATAGTTTCAGAAGTTTAGTCTATTATCATCATGGCAGGAAGCATGGCAGCATACAGGCAGACATGGTGCTGGAGAAGTAGCTGAGAGTTCTATATCCAGATCTGCAGGAAACAGGAAGGAAGTGAGACACTGGGGCTGGCTTGAGCATCTGAGACCTTAGTCTACCCTTAGTGATGTGCTTCCTCCAACTTGACTACTCCTACTCCAAGGCCACACCTCCTGATAGTGCTACTCCCTTTGGATCTATAGAGGTTATTTTCATTCAGACTATGACAGGTGGTAGGATTCTACTCTTAGCTGGATGTTTGAGGGTTATCTTCTTACCAGATGTAGAGTGCACAGCTTAGACCATCTAGAAGATGGCTTCACACCAGCCACCATTAAAGAGTATAACCTTGTTAACAATCATCTAACCAGTAAGAAGAGATCTGCATGGTAGCACAGAGGAAGCAGCTCCAGGTTGCATCATCAGTCCACTGCCATGAGGGGATGAAGTGAGGCCTGTGCAATCATAAGGCTTCAGACCCTAGGAGAACATTCCTTGGTGTACAGTCAAAGGTCTTTGAGAGCAGGACTTGCTGATGCTCTGCTTTGGTGGGGCAGAGGAGATGAGGTACCGAGGAGTCTGTACTGTAAATGGTAAAAACTGTACAACATAATCAGTTCTTGCACTGGAAAAGATGCAGCTAGACAAAACAGGAATGAAAACACAGCATACCCCAATGGAGGATCCAGGGGAGGGAAACTGTTACCTAATTTAGCACACAGAGAAGGGCCTTTCCTGTGCTGACAGAGGCCTGTGGAATCATTGGTCAGAGCACTCTCCCTATGTAGGTACTAGCACCACAATGTTATACACTGCTTGCAAGCTAAGCATGTGTTCTAAGTGTTCCAGTTCCCATGATCTTCTTGGTACCATGCAGTTGTGTCCCCTCTGAGAACTGTGCAAAACATCATTCCCCACAGCTGCTCTCATCATTGCAGCAAACAGCTCTCTTGCTCCCTGCCTGAGGGTTGCTGTAGTGCAGAATTTGGGCTGAATTCATCTCTCAGCATCACAAGGACCTAGCACAGGGTTTTCCCATGAGTAAAGAGATGCGTGAGAAGTCAATGCCTAGAAGACAGAGTCCAGAGTCCCTGTTGGCCCTAGAGTCTAGGCTATGTCCTAGAAACAGTAACTTTCTGATTGTTGGCTGAAAGTGTGCTCATTAATTAAAAGTTATTTTTCCTTATATCAGTTAATTTAGGTAAAAGGATGTCCCCAATTATATGGTAAATGAAAAATAAAAATTATAAGGGCTTTTTTAATGGCAGAGAGAAATAAAGAGTATAATGTTAAAACAATAATCCAAACTTCTGGCTATGAACACACCATTTTAGTATGATCCCATTTGTCAAAGAGTTGGCGTCCAGTTTACAACAGTCATTCCTGGCTTCTGAGATTGCGGTGACTTTTGTTCTCATGATTACACCTTTAGGTCATTTTCCGAATTATCTGAAATAACCCTATGCTATTGTAAACACTGGGAAGCAATAACTTTAAGGACAAGTCATTTCATCTGGTGTTTTTGTTGGTGTGTTTATTCAGTTGGGAATTGGATAGCTTTGAATAAAGGAAATGTAACTGTTGTTTTCTTTCCTTTGCCTGAAGAAGGACAAACTTGCCTTCTGTGTGGGACTCTGGGAATTCTCAGTGAGCTAGTGGCCTCTGCAGCCTGATGCCCGAGGGAGAACATCTTTATTCCTGGGTTTCTATTACAGACCAGAGGAGTCCCAGAACACCTCTCCATCCCGCCTTCTAGCCTGGATTTCTTTTCTCTAATTGTAGGGGTTCTCAATGGCCCTAGAGGGGCCACAAAATGAACACATTCCAGCCGTAAGTAAATCAAGAATGACTTGCATTAGGCTTTGCAGGCCTCTGTAGTCTGTGGAAAACATTGGTTTTAAACTTTTATTTTTATTTTTGTTTTATTGAGATGTATTTTATTTTTAAAAAATAACCTTCATGAATATCTTTTTTTTTTCTTGGATATTTTCTTTACATTTCAAATGTTTTCCTCTTTCCAGGTTTCCCCTTCGGATACCCCCTATTCCATCCCCTCTCCCCCTGTCTCTATGAGGAAGCTCCCTCACCCATCCACTCCCATATTCTCACTCTGGCATTCCCCTTCACTGGGGAACTGAACACCCTCAGGCCCAAGGGCCTCTCCTCCAACTGATGTCCAACAAGGCTATCTTCTGCCAAATATGTGGCCAGTGCCATGGGTTGTACCATGTGTAATCTTTGGTTGGTGGTCCAGTCCCCAGGAGCTCCAGGGGGTCTGGCCTGTTGACACTGTTGCTCCCTCTATGGGGATGAAAACCCCCTCAGCTCCTTCAGTCCCTTCTCCATATCCTCCATCAGGGACCCTTGAGCTCAGTCCAATGGTTGGCTGCGAGCTTCCTCCTCTGTATTTGTCAGGCTCTGGCAGAGTCTCTCAGGAGATAGCC
The DNA here is from genome assembly GCA_902729485.2 of Mus minutoides. NCBI lineage: Eukaryota > Metazoa > Chordata > Mammalia > Rodentia > Muridae > Mus > Mus minutoides. The sequence continues at coordinate 1,089,749 of LR749523.1, forward strand.
ATATCAGGCTTATATCAGCAAGCACTTCCTGGCATTCACAATAATGTATGGGTTTGATGGCTGTATATGGGATTAATTCCCAGGTGGGACAGTCTCTGGATGGCCTTTCCTTCAGTCTCTGCTGCACACTTTGTCTCCATATTTCCTCCAGTGAGTATTTTGTTCACCCTTTTAAGAAGCTCTGAAGCATCCACATTTTAGTCTTGCTTCTTCTTAGGCTTCATATGGTCTGTGAACTGAAACTTGGGTATTCCAAACTTTTGGGCTAATATCCACACATCAGTGATTATATACCCTGTTTGTTCCTGTGACTGAGTCACCTCACTCAGGATAATATTTTCAAGTTCCTTCAATTTGCCTGAAAATTTCATGAAGTCATTTTCTTTAATGGCTGAGTAGTACTCCATTGTGTAAATGTACCACATTTTCTGTATCCATTCCTCTGTTGAGGGACATCTGGGTTGCTTCCAGTTTCTGGCTAGTATAAATATGGCTATTATAAACATAGTGGAACATGTGTCCTTATTACAAGTTGGAGCATCTTCTGGGTATATGCCCAGGAGTGGTATAGCTGGATCCTCAGGTATTACTATGCCCAATTTTCTGAGGAACCACCAGACTGATTTCCAGAGTGTTTGTACCAGCTTGCAATCGTACCAGAAATGGAAGAGTGTTCCTTTTTCTCCACATCCTCTACAGCATCTGCTCTCACTTGAGTTTGTCATCTTAGCCATTCTGACTGGTGTGAGGTGGAATCTCAAGGTTGTTTTGATTTGCATTTCCCTGATGACTAAGGATGTTGACCATTTCTTTAGGAGCTTCTTGGCCATTTGAGTTTCCTCAGTTGAGAATTCTCTGTTTAGCTCTGTTCCCCATTTTTAAATTGGGTCATTTGGTTCTCTGGAGTATAACTTCTTGAGTTCTTTGTATATATTTGATATTAGCCCTCTATTGGACATAGGATTGGTAAAGATCTTTTCCAAATCTGTTGGTTGCCATTTTGTCCTATTGACAGTGTCCTTTGCCTTACAGAAGCTTCGCAATCTTATGAAGTCCCATTTGTCGATTCTTGATCTTAGAGCATGAGCCATTGGTGTTCTGTTCAGAAACTTTCCCCTGTGCCCATGTGTTGAAGACTTTTTCCCACTTTCTCTTTTATTAGATTCAGTGTATCTGGTTTTATATGAAGGTCCTTGATCCACTTGGACTTGAGTTTTGTACAGGAACATAAGAATGGAAATCGAAGAAGACCTCAGAAGATGGAAAGATGAATATCTTTTTTCATACTGATAGAATCAGCATAAAATTCCAGGAGTAAAAGTCTGGTCCATCATTTTACTAAATCCCAACCTAGAGTCTCTATCTAGTTATCTCCATGGCTTGGAATAACTATAGACAGAATTCTGCTTCCTGTGGATGTGAATTAGGTTCCCAAGAAAGTTGACAACCAACAGGAGAGCCACATGTCAGACCTGTCTGTCTTCACACACATGTAGGCTGCCCTACAGTGAGAAGTGACCCCTTTCAGTGGGTGGGACGGAACTATGAACATGCTCCTAATAAAATGTGCTTTTGCTACATCATTGGGAAGAGAGGCCCCTTGGTATTGCAAACTTTATATGCCCCAGTACAGGGGAATGCCAGGGCCAAGAAGTGAGAGTGGGTGGGTAGGGGTGGAGGGCAGAGGGGTGGGGAGGGTATAGGGGACTTTTGGTGTAGCATCTGAAATGTAAATGAAGAAAATATCTAATAAAAAATTGCAAAAAAAAAAAAAAAGGTCTGGTCCAAAGTCTATGACTTTACTATTTTTTACATTTTCAATTAAAAACAGAGAAGAATTTTATTTCACAACAGATTTGCATGAAATAGAAAGTATAGTTTTTGTAAATAAAGTTTTATTGAGATATAACCAGGCCTACTCATTTTTCTATGGTTCATGGCAGCTCTTGTCCTGCATCAGGTGGTTTCTGTTGAAATGCTTTAGGTACCAAATGGCCAGCAAGCCTGAACTGCTCTCTGCCCCAGTCTTGTGTTATTTGCTGTGGCATACGTGGTTTGTGTTTATAACTTACTTTGGGTGTTTCTTTCTTTTTAGCTGGGGATGGGGTTATCTCATAGTTCATTATCAATGACCTATAAGAACCCACACTCCTGCAACTCCTGGGACAGCTCAGCATAGTTAGGAACCAAATTACTTCTCCATATCAATGTTAATGGCTTGGTAACCTGTTGGACACTGGTTTAGAATGTGCTAGATATTGTGTGGCAGCGGTTCATGGGCCCTCAATGGCCACATAGAGTATCATTCCTCACCATGCCATATATCAGATTTGTATTTTTATATTTGTATATTTGTATAGTTTCTTTCTGAAAAAGAAAGCATGCACAGTGAAATTCTGAAAGTTAGGGCTTCTTAGCAATAAAGAGTAGCATGGTCTGTCTGAAAAATGTATCTGGAGTGTGTTATTTTGTTGATTGATGAGCTCTGTGTTGGGCTGAAGAGTTGATTCACTCAACAGCAGTAAGCATATCTGGACTAAGTTGTAGTATGCCAGGCAGCAGGACACATGCATCAGCCCAAGCTCCCAACCTTTAGGCATTAACAGTTGGGCCATCTCCCCACACAGTGTTTCCTTTAGAAATCCATTTCCATGAGACCCACATGCCAGTTATCCTGAGCTACCTGCATGTCACTGGACTCACTAGGAACTGTGTTCCCTTTGAGTTTACTTTTTTCTTATGTATAGATTGAGAGATCACAGAGGAGGCTGATTAATGAACAGCCTCATGTCAACACACTACGATATTTCCTATTGTTCAGAAGCTACTCATTTGTTCTGGAATAAAGGAAGTAAATGTCCTTTCAGGTTCAACCTTGTCCTAATAACAGCATTTGAACTGTCTGTAGGAAGAGGGGAAACATCCCGTAAGTCATGAGGCCTCTATTTCATGATGTTAAACTCTCAGAAATGCAGGCCAGAGAATTAATGCCTCCAGCAATGGTGCTGTTCAACACATACAGTGCACTCTGATAATCACCACCTGCATGTGACCAGTGAACAATTAACATGAAGCTAATGTAGTGGCAGAGAAGTTAATCTGAAGCCTTCATCACTTTCAATTAGTTTTAGCTTGAACAACCACATGTGACTGGTGGCTACCTTATTTCCAGTGTGGCTCTAGGGGATGCTCAGAACCACTTGTTTAAATGGGTTTGTCACAATATCTAAGATACAATATACTTAAGAGAGATGACTATTAAGAACATTTATAAAGAACATGAGAGATGCTATCACTAGGATAATACCAGGGCTTAATTTCTCCAATTGTGCTTCCCCTTCAGGTGGCTTTTGTTATGAGAGGGCTTTCATACAGTCTTAGACCCTAACTTGGGTTGAGTGTCCAAAATTTAAATGAGTTGGGAAAAAAGAAATAAAGAGGAAAGGAAAGGACATGGTAGCTCTTAGGTATGGTGGCAGAGAAAGTTTACTATAGATAGATATGTGTAAAGCGTGGCCAGAGGCAGACACATCAGGGAGAGTCTAGAGTGGTCACGATCTTGAACGATGCTGGGATAAGGGCAAGGGAAGGAAAGAGAAGAGAAGGGAACCCAAAAGAGTAGTATAGCAGCCAGGAGCCCAACAGTATAAAAGAGAATGGACCACTAACAAAAATATCTAGATTATATAGGGAAAAACCTCTGGGAGAAAGACAACCCAGCCCTTAGGCTGGAGATTTCAGGGTAGAGGGCCGGGTATGTCAGCCACATTCTGTAGCAAACTGGGACTGAGGGATGCTGGGAGAACCTGGAAGCCAAGTCCACTTTGATGTGTTAAATAGGCTCCTTAGCAGTTTGACCCAGATTTGAAATTTAACACTAAGGTCACTGCACCTTTGGCATGATACAGTCTCTCAAAACATCAGATTAATAAATTCTACAGTGACATTGGAAATACTCAAATGAATATATTAAAAAACTACTAGATATTTTTTTCACGAAAAAATTACATTGAAATCTTGATATGTGGCAAGCATAATTATTGTGAGTACTGGGAAACCATGGATGAGAAACTTGGAGCTGAGGGACCCTGAGGCAGAGGGCAGGCTTCTCTATCCACAGAGCATGTTAAGGTGGTTGAGAAGCTAGTGAGCTGAGTAGGGAGTGATCCTAGAATCATGGCCTGTCCTAGGATTATGGTTATTTAAATTGAATAACTTCAGTCCCCACCCTCCATTCATGCTTCGACAAAAACGTTTGGTGAAGAAATGTAATTGATAAAACTGTGCAGGTTAGCTGGAGTTCTGGAAAGCCCTCTCTATATTCACTGTGCTAAGTTTTCATATGCTTCTATATCTAACAGACTCTCCTAAGTCTTCAAATGTATTATCACTGTGTATGTATCATCAATTTCCATTTTATATAAGGACCCAAGTACTATTGGAGTACATGGCCTTCTGACTGTACTATAATATCCTCATCATTTAGCTAGTTACATCTACAATGACCCTAGTTTCTAGAAATCTCACATTCTGGTGTGCTGGGGAGTGGGTGTGTGTGTTTCATCTAGAATGTCTGGAGTGCAAAAGTAGGGTTGGGAAGTCAGTTCCAGAGTACTCATGGCTCTTCTTTGGACAGTCGTAAGTAACCTCGGTGCTAGCATCTCGCCATAAACACCTCCCTCTGAGGGGTGTCCAAACATTTGACATTATAACACAGAGTTGCCATCAGTAAAGTTCACACTTTGCAAAAAGTTGAGTTTAAACAAATCAGGCTTGGCCAGTGGGGAGATGGCTCAGTTGGTAAAAAAGCAGGTGTTGTGCAGGCATGAGAACGCTCAGGCCTCCAGAACTGATGTAAAAAGCTGTGTGTGGCTCTGCATGCCTGTAACTCTAGTGATGATGACACAGGAGGCAGAGACAGGTGTGTGCTTGGAAACTGGAGAGTCAACTAGGCCTGTCTATATGAGGAAGAGGACAGTAAGAGACTCTGTCCCAGAAGGTGGTAGGTGTCTTAGGACTGGCACCTGAGGCTGTCCTCTGAGCTCCCCATATACCTTGTGCATGTAATTCATGTATATGGGTGACATTCAGATGCATCATACAAAAATCACACCCACACACCCAATTATAATAGCGATCTAAGTAAGTTTATGATGTTTTATTGGGCAGTGATGGGAGCTCTCTTAGGCTGTGTATAGCCCACACTTGAGGGTCTGTGCCCTGAGGTGGTCATTATAAGCTGTAGGCTTATCCCACAGTTCCAAGAATGCCACTGACAGGAAAGATAGATATTATCATGATTTTTAATGTAAAAGCTAAAAAGGAGTCTTATTTGGATGTCTCTTCTCCTCGAAATGGATGTCTATTTTCAAAATATTGCACTGGCAGCTTCGGCAGAAGCCATCTCTCGCCTGGAAAGGAAGAGCCGGGCCAACATATGCGCACAGATATCAATACAAGCCTGGAGTTATACATAAGCAGAGGGAGTTCTGACGGGAAGCCGGGCAGCATGCCATGCAAGGAGCTCCCTCATCGGGCTCTTCCCTTCGGAATTTCTCCGGGCTGTGCTCCGTGTATACAGCAATGGGACCCAAAACCTTCTCTGGTCTATTCTGAAAGCAGCTTGCCACTGGCAGATTCAGCTATTCCCCTGGTTTCAGAATCAATCCACATGGCATGACCTTCCTCTAAAACAGGAAACACGGCCATCTGGATTCCCTTTTATTGATCAATCAATAATAACCAGAAGACTAACATGATGAATTCCATAAGTTTTTGAGAGTCAGGAGAACTAGGATTGGATGTCAACACCCTAGTGGGACTTCATGGTCCATCTCTTTCACCTGCTCCATGTCACTTCTTTTGTTTTTGTTTTGTTTGTTTTTAATTAATTGATTAATACATTAACATACCATACACAGCCCCCTCCCATTCCCCTCTCATAGAGCTCCTCTCCCTCCCGTTCACCTATGAGAGGATTCTCCTCTTGGTGTCTCCCTTCCCTGGGACATCAAGTCTCTACAGTATTAGGCTCATCTTCTCCCACTGAGACCAGGGAAGACAGCCTTTTGTTATATATGTGTTTGGGCTTTGGACCAGCCCTTATATGCTCTTTGGCTCAGTCTCTGAGAGCTCCCAATGGTCTAGGTTAGTTGACTCTGTTGGTCTTCCTGTGGGGTTGCCATCCCCATCAGAGCCTTCAATCCTTCCCCTAATTCTCCCATAGGGATTCCTGACGTCTATCTAATGTTTGGTTGTGGGTTTCTGCATATGCCTTAGTTAACTGTTGGTAGAGCCCCTTAGAATCCAGCCATGCTAGGCTCCTGTCGGCAAGCACAACATAGCATCACTAATAGTGTCAAGGATTGGGACCTGGCAAGGGATGGCTCTGTGTCACTTCTAAACTTGGTAAATGCTTGAAATCTAAAAGCCAGAAAGAAAAGTTAAAAATCAATATCTTTTTAATTAAGAAGGGCAAAAACAGAACAACTGGAAAACCCTCTAACAACTTGAACAAAAGGTGAGACATCTCCTCTGTAAAATGTGACTGGCAGTAGGGTTAAGAACAACAAAGGGGCTGGAAGGTCACTCGGTGTTTGGGTTCTGCAAATCCCTCTTAATCTTCTCAAGGCTGTGGGCTGGTTACTCCTTATCCATAGAGAAAACAGAGGCCAGGGTGGGTGATGATATAATTAACAAGCTCTCATGACTGTTAATAATTCTTCTTCTTCTTCTTCTTCTTCTTCTTCTTCTTCTTCTTCTTCTTCTTCTTCTTCTTCTTCTTCTTCTTCTTCTTCTTCTTCTTCTTCTTCTTCTCTTCCTCCTCCTCCTCCTCCTCTTCCTCTTCCTCCTCCTCCTCCCCTTCCTCCTTCTCCTCCTCCCCTTCCTCCTCCTCCTCCCCTTCCTCCTCCTCCTCCCCTTCCTCCTTCTCCTCCTCCCAGGCCTGTCTCTCTCACCCTTCTGAGAAGCTGGGCTTTTGCTGATCTTTTTTGTTTGGTCTGTTCTTTTTGGCTGAGTGTGGGCAGGAGAATCTTCTCTAGCTTAGCTGCATTTCTGTATACTTCTCATTGTGTGTGTGCTTGTAGGTGTCTGTGTTTTCCTGTGTGTAAAAATGCATGTGTGTTTATGAGCAAGCTTGCATGTATGTGAGTATATCTGGAAGCTAAAGATCACCCTTGACTGCCCTTCCTTAGAAGATATTCCCCTTGTTTTTTGAGGTCCGTCTCAGTGCGACCTGAGCATTTGGTTAGGATGACAGTGGATCTGACTTTCTCTTCCTCCCCATTCCTCGAACTGCAAGTGTGAGCCACAATGTCCAGGTTTTTATGTGGGTGCAGCAGATCAGATTTGGGTACCCATGCTTGCGTGACAGGTTCTTTACTAATTGAGCTATGCTTACCCCCTGTGGTATAGTTTTTTAATCACTCAGCAATAGTTAAATTATGATGGCTTTCTAAGTCTTATCCCTTAGCAACCAACATCAGTTGGCCTGGCTGTGTTGGGCACGTCTCCATTCCATATTCTTACTGGCAGCTAGACGGCCTGATAGGGGAGCAAAGACACCAGACAGCAAGGGTTTCTCTCTCTTTAGTCTTCCTTGTCCCTTGTCAGGTTCTGTGTGTACAATATCTCCCCTTAGAGTTAGGATCCACAGTCCTCAGAGACAATGATTTAAGCAAGCAGTCAGATGCTTTGTGTGGACTGAACCCCATGTGAGCTCCTGCTGGTACTATTCCTGTTCTATATCCATATAATTCATGAACGTCTGAGATATTCTTTCCTAAGCTTCTGGGCATGTGGAGAACAGAGACCATCTACCCTCAGTTTCAATTTTCAAACACCTTCACTCATGTACACTTTGGTTTTGCCCACAGATGAGTAGTAGGTCCTTTAATAACTGCTGTCTGTGCGTGTGTGTACATGCATGCACTTGCGCATAGGTGCAACTTTAAAAAGTCTTTTTGCCTTAAGCAGGGCATGATGGTTCACAACTGTAATGCCAACACTTGGAAGGATGACACAAGAGGACCACAGAGAGTTTAAGGCTAGCCTGGGTTACATGATGAGTTTAAGGCAATCCTGGACAACTTATAGTACTTTATCTCCAAACAACAACAACAACAACAAAATGGGAGGGGGTAAGGGAAGAAGAGGAGAAGGGATCTTTGGCAATAGAGGGTAATGGATGAATCAAATCAAAATACCTTAAACAAATCCACACACACATACACACACGCACACACACACACACACACACACACACACATACATGTGTACATACACACAGTGAAACCTGCTATTTTGTAAAGTTCATATATGTTAATAAAAAGTTATGAAATATTCTCTAGACATAGGACAATGACAAGCATTCAAATGCAAGGAGACCATATGGGCAACCCACGAAAGACAAGAAGCCTGAGTTGGTCTGAAGGCTCACGGGGTAAATCCACCGCAGAATTCACCAGAAGGAAGGAAAGAAAGTCTCCCTCCTTAGAAACTGCTTTTAGTATTCTCTTTCCGTGGTTTTAAATGTGTCATATTTCATCTTTAGTTTGACCCTATAGAGAACAGTGTTTAAATGAATGTCACTGTAAGAAATTTTACTAATTGGCTGGTTCCATTGAAGCCTACTTGATCACAGCAGGCACCTTGAATGCACTCTTCTATGTATGTTTGATTTTCAGATTCAACATTTTCTTGAACAGAGTGAATAATTTCACATAGCTTTCTGCCTAAGAATGTTGATTCAATTTCTCTATTTTTAAATGGCTAAGTAAACTTTGTAGGTACTTGGGGCAGGAGACTCGATGTTCTGATATACCTATGTTTTGTGGGATGGCCAATCAAATTCCATGACATATGTGCTACTTCATATGTTTTATATGTTAATACTTGAAATCTCCTCTCATCATTTTACATGTATAAGTGCATTGTTATTATCTGCCATCATAACATGCAGTTGTTCCCTTTAACATGTTCCCCTTGTGTAACTGAAATCCATGTCATTGACTGATATCCTATCTCTCCATCTCTTAGCTCTAGGAACCACCATTTAATTTCTGAGCTGGGCTTTGATATCCACATATAAATCAGAACATGTGTTTGACTTTCTGAGCCTGCTTATTCCATTGTCCACCCTGTCCTCCAGGTCATTCCATACCATTACAAATAACAGTAATGTTTAGGTGAACCTTAAAGTATTTTAGGTAATTTTTTATTTAATTTTTTAGTACTTCACAGATGTATAACATGAGATATGGTCATTTCCACTCCAAAATCCTTTCTGTAATGCCTTTCGGACCATATCCCTCTACAACTTTATCTCTTTAAAAGAAAAATTCTCGCTGGAAGTTGGTGGCACACACCTTTAATCCTAGCACTCACGAGGCAGAAGCAGGTAAATTTCTGTGAATTCAAGGCCAGCCTTGTCTACAGAGCAATTTCTAGGACAGCCAAGGATATACAGAGAAACTGCCCTGTGGACATAGGTATAGGAGCATCCAGTAGAGCTTGGATACATAGGAAAAAACTCTTGCTCTTCCAGAAGCCATCAAATGCCAATTGGAATATCTCCCCCTGGTTGTTTCTCATTGTTCACTCATGCCCCATTTTCTTTGTTCTTTCATTGTCAATAGGCACATATTTGTTCCACGTTTTAGCTATTACGTTAAATCTGAGGTAAACATGGAAGTATAGTCTCTCTCTATTCAGCGTCCCAATTTTATATGCTTTATATGTACATTCAGTAGTAAGATTACTTTGTTACAAAGTGACTCTTAAGGAAATCATTTAAGTCTAACATTTGAAGGCTAGTGCCATTCCAAAGGTTTCTAGGTATCTGGCACTATTTTCCATCAGAACCTTGGCACACAAGCTCAGAGTTGAGCAGAATATTCTCCTTCAACTGTGACATCTCATGATTCAGTTTGACCTCTGGTGTCAGGACACACACCATGTCCTGGAGACTGAGCTGCCTTGTGTTGTGTCTATCTTATGTCACTGATTCCACATTTGGGTATCACATCATGAAGAGGATTTGTCTGTCCCATGTGAACACCTTCACAGGTCAGGTCTACCTGGATCTTACATCATTAACCTTGTAATCCACAAAATATGGCTCTGACAGGAGGGGGTTTTGATATATATCATATATATCACTGGGCATCATAATCACTGTTTCTTTTTATTCTGCTTTTCCCAGCCGACTAACTTGAGCTCCATAATATTTCAGATACATTGGTAGGACTAAAATGTGTTATAGCATTGTTGTTCCACCTATAGGGTTGCAGAGCCCCTCAGCTCCTTGGGTACTTTCTCTAGCTCCTCCATTGGGGGCCCTGTGTTCCATCCTATAGATGACTGTGAGCATCCACTTCTGTATTTGTCAGGGGAAGTCATATCTTAATGCACAGCTCGAGACAGTACCACTCCAGAGAACAGGTCAGACACAGCCTTTCTCCTTACGCTTATAGCTTGCTGATCTGGGGAATGGAATGGACTGAGGAACCTCATCTACTGAGTCAGGACTGCTTTGTTACTCAGACCTGTTAATGGCTGCAACATACACGCAAGAGAAGCAGTTCAAAAGAAGAACAGTTTATTTTGTCTTGTTTTTCTGGGGCAGTTCAAGCAGGGTCGTTGTCATTGTTTCTGGTGATGGTGAGGCCGAACTTCCTGATGGAAAGGATAAGGAACAAATTACTCATTTCACAGTAATCAGGAAGCAGAGTTGGGGTGGGGGAGGGAGGAAGGAGGATGGTGAGAAGAAGAAATAATGAGATTGACTTAGGAAGACACAAGATAAAGTTATCAGTTATAAATCCTTCCACCCCAGGGGATCATTTGCTGCAATGAGACCACACCTTTGTCTACTAGGAGCTTATGAGTAGTTTAGCTCACGAAGAGTCCCTTCAGGACCCAGCCATCTCTTACTGGTATTGTCAGCTAGAAGCAAGCTTCAATACCTAAGCCTGTAAAGATTCCAAGTCATAACACTGGACTTCGGAATGAAGCCATATCCAAGTTAGTCTAAAATAGTTCATGTCCATGACAGCATCTAACTTTAAGTTTGCTTGTGGCTTGAGCCATATCACAGACCTCTTTGTGCTTGCTTCTTTACACTCAAAGTGCCCATTTCAGTACTGGCGTTATAAAACTCTCAGAATTTTGCGGAAATATTAAAATAGATTTCTAAGATGGATAAAAGCAACAAAAACATTAGATATTAGGTTCAGGCCTATTTTTCGATCGGCTAATTCTGGAATTATTGATCCTATCACATAAGGGTGGTGATGTGCTGAGGGCTTACTTCCTCAAGGACTTGCAGTTCCAGGAAAACAGACAGAGCAAGACCATCTGTGTGAACATGAAGAATCTATGCAAAGTTCTGTGCTTTGTAATACCTTGAAGTTATTGTTAGATAAAAACACCCTAACAAGAAAGCAACAGAAGGGAGAAGAAGGTTTATTCAACTTACAATTTCTGGCCATGCTCCATCATTGAGAAAAGTCAAGGCAGGAACCCTAAGGCAAGCCAGCTTGCTATTTTGGTATTTTATACAGAATTATCTCTGACGAATGAACTTCATCACAGCCAAAGAAAAATGGTAGAAGCCATGGAGAACTTTGCTTGCTAGTTGGTGGACAGAATTATGCCCTGCTAGCTTTCTTAAACATTTCAGGACAACCTCTGCCCAGGGAATAGCACTGCCAATGACAATCATCCACAATCATCTACAAACATGGCCAATATGATCTTGGCAATACTTTCATTAAGATTCTCTTTCCAGATAATACTAGGTTGTGTTCATCTGACAGTTAAAGGTAACTATGATGGAGATTTAGAAGAATCTTGTTTGTTTGTTTATGTGGAACTCTTATTTCTTTTGCCAAACTTTAAGGTCCTCTCAAAGGCTGAATCTCATGTTTGTCATCTAGCTTGCCAGAAGGAAAGAACAGATGCTAAAAGTATAGATTATCTATTGTATAAGTTTTTCCTATCATCAATATGAGAAAATGACTGGTAGATATTTTAAGAAAAGAAAAATTTGTTTGTTCATAGTTTCAGATGTGAGAGTTGAGAGGTTGTGGCAGAGAACAAGAGCTCACACTATGGTAGACAGGAAGGCAGAGCAAAAAAAGAGAGAACCCTCAAAGTCCTACTTGACCTAACTATGCCTCTCCACTTACCTTTACCACATCCAAGTAATACCTTCATATAGATGCAGTAAGGAGTTAACCTACTCACTGTGTTAAAGCCCTGGGGTTCTAATTATCTCTGGAAAATACCATAAAGACACTCTCAGAGGTGGCTATGTAAACTGTACCTCATTTCTCCATCCAATCATGTTGGAAATTAAAAGCAGCCTTCATACCTATTGCTATATTTGTGTAGTGATTGTTACAATTGATCATGGGCAACTAGTACTTTCTTCACTTATAAAGTTGTTTTAAAACTTCTAACAAATATTAAGATACTCAACAGATACAGAGCACATGGGTGCCTATGAGATGATTAAATGTACAATGGGTTAATTTTGCCACAGTCAAGGTTTTAGTTGATATTGAATAAAAAGTGAAATATGTGGTTTGATCAACTCAGCCCATGCTTTGGGACAGTGCTAGTGCAGTAATTAATATATTAAATCAGGAATAAGTACTAAATCAGTAGTGTTTGCTAAGTTATTTGGAGAAAAGGAACAAAAGAAGAGGGAGAGAAGAAGGCAAGGAAACAAGAAAGCATGGAAGACAAGAAGGAAACAAGAGAGCATTGAAGTCAAGAAGAAATAGAAGGAGGAAGCATGAGAGAAAGCAAGCTGTTAGTGATGAGTAACCGCGAAGTAACTGGATCAGAATGATGATGTGATTATAAAGCCAGTGTTGGCTCTTTTACAGATTCACTAGTTTTACAATTCCAGAAAGTTCCCCAAATATCAGGATTTAAAGGCACAGACCAAGACTTCCTGAGTAACACAAATGTTCAAGGACAAATGAGAAATCAGGATCTATGACTGATCTCACTGGTCATCTGAGAGGGAAGGAGGGAGGGAGGGAGGGAGGGAGGAAGAGAGAGAGAGAGAGAGAGAGAGAGAGAGAGAGAGAGAGAGAGAGATCCAATTATATATTATGTGCAGAGAGTTAATAATGAGAATATTTTTGTAACAATGAGATATTAAGAAATTGATTCATGTGGTGAGAGTCCCAGGTGTTATTTACCCAGTCCACACAGAGGGTCAAGTGGAGCCCATGGAGTCTTACTCTGAAGGATTGAAGCTCCCCCTCATCTTTGCATCTCAGTAGCTCCTCCCCTCAGCTTTGCATCTCAGTAGCTCCTGCCTGTCAGTTTTGCTGTCATTCCCACGCAAATCAGAGAGGTTCTTGATGATAAGAGGTGAAAAAGACAAGGATGGGAGGAGTTCTGGAGTTCAGTTCAGGAGACCCAAGTGCGACTGTTTCATCATTGGTCCACATTTAACATGAGGCTTTGGACAGAGCCTTTCTCTCCTCTTGTCTTCTTAAAGAAGTTCATTTGCAGAAACTGCCAGACAGAAAATGCTCTTATGAAGTCTCAATGCCTCAGGCTTCTAGCTTGTAATCATAGAAAACTTCAGCTCGAGAAATTTCACTTAAAAACTTAACTCCAATTGAATCAGAGTAGTAATAAACATTTCTAGTGGAAACTTTGAAAAACAGGAAAATGATAGAGTGAAAAATAATCTGTCCTTCAGAGACAACCATTATTCATGTTTCAGTGAATTTTCTTCTAATAGTATTGGTGTGTACATATTTATAAGCACAGTGGGAAGTGTTCTGTGTATAATTTTTAGTTTCTTTTAAATTACTTATTAGTTTAAACAATACTCCTTGTCATTAAAGAGTTTTGGGAGAAGACTGACTTTTAGTAGAATCATAAAATTCTACTGTGGATTAACTATGACCAAATTGAACATTTTCCTAGTCAGGACCTGCCCACCCCCCGCAATGCAAAATTTCTTCTTTTAAAATGATGCTAAGGTAACTCAATAAGTACATACAAGACAAATAGATATTGACTTCAACCTCAGCTATCATGTAAATACTAACTCAAGATGAGTCATGGTTCTAGCTACATGAAGCAAAGTATAATATTACTTTCCTATTTTTATTAGGTTTTGGGTTCTCATACAAGGAAATTGATTTCATTGTGGAGTCTTCATGAACATGTCATATTTGTTCTCACACTTCCCCTCTCCCCTCCTGTCATCTTTTCTCCCCCCCTTTTTACTTCCCTTTCCTAATCCAGGATGGTCCCTCTCTGCTCACTTATTTCTTATGTTCTCTCCATGTCTCACTTTCTTTCAGACTTTCCCTTCATGATGTTTCTTTACACACAAACATACACATATATACACTCTGACATACACACATGTAAATACACACACATACATAAACACATCATAAAAATAGATAAATATACATATGTAAACACACTCACATACACACATATAAACATAGGAGAACATACATGTAAACACACTTACATACATACATGTAATCACACATACACACATGTAAACATACAGACACACACATGTAAACACAGGCACATATACATGTAAACACATATACACATATAAAACATATATACAAATACACAAATATGAACACATACATGTACACATACATACACAGACATGTAAACACACATATATTAATATATAGTCACAAACATGTAAACACATACACACATAAACACACACATATAAACATACACACACAAATATAAACACATGCATGTAAATCCACTCATTACACACACTTGTAAACACATAATACAAACATGTAAACACTAATACACCAGTAAATATACACTCACACACATGTAAACACACACACACATGAATATACATATATACAAACATGCAATTTTAAAATTAGATTTAACATATGAGAGAGATATTTAGTATTTGTCTATTTCTGATCTTTTCTGCTATTTTAAACAGCTATTACTTTTTAAAAATCAAGAATGCCAAAAGACATTGCAAAAATCACTTTAATGGTTAAATTTTAGGTCCCTCTTTTTATAGGAGTCCCTGTAAAGTGAACATCTGTGTCAAAGGAACATCTGTGTTTCAGAAGACTGTAACATGATGCAAATGGGGAAGTTGGATGTCGGTAAAGAAGAAGAAAGCAAGCCTTGGTTAGGATCTCATCAGAAGTGCATGAGATGTATTACCTGCAGGGAACTTGCAATTGCAGCTTGTGGAATCTCTGGTTCTCTCTCTCAGCCCTGCTTCATTCCCATCCTTCAGAAATTCAAGTCCACGTAAATAGGGTAAATAGCCACTTTTATTGATACCTGGGATAATCATTGCTCTCTCTCCCCTCTCCTGGTATGTGTCCCTCAGAGTATGTACCCTTAGCACAGTCATTGCTATTTCTCACTGACAACAGTTGTAATTTTGAGCTGTGGTCTAATATAGTCAGTTTAAACCTTACGTTGACCAATGTTGTATCTTCCCATGATAAAAGAAAGTAAATAACCATGTATAACAGCACTTGGAGGTAGAACTGATAGTCTAGTTCCCATCTCTTCAATTTTGCTTCTATGCTGATGTAGAAATAACTGGATGATATGAGATCCAAGCAGGGAATGTTGCTAGGGAAGGTGACAGAACACTGAGGTAGCCAGAGAGGGGGAGCCCAGGGACTTGATGCCTGTTAGCTTAGTCTCAGATCCTCTCAAGGGGAAAAGGCAAAGAGTGATAAATCAGGACACCAGAATCCTCTTCTGCTATTGTCACTTACACTTTCATTCACACACATGCACACAGTATATATGCATGCACAAACATATAAACATAACCTATACATATATATTCTACACACATACAGAGGTATATACTACACACACATAATGCACATGCACATACACCTCAAATATACAAATACAGACACATATACATATACACCACACAATGTTCTATGCACATATACAGACCATATATACCCCATACCCATATATATATATATATATATATATATATATATATATATATATATATATACATGTATACCACACACATAAACTACATACATAGAGAGCATATATACTATCTACACATATCCACACATACGCCTGCCCACACTTAAAAATATGTTTTAAAAGAAAATAAAATTTCAGAAATAAAAAAATCAGTAATTCTAAAGTATAATGTTTTTATAACTATAGCTTTAAAACCATGCAGAGAGAAGAACTGAAAAAAAATTCACATATTTACCCAGAATTGCGTAATTGTAAATATGCTCAGTCATGTTATATGGTGTTGACTTACACAGAGTTCATTAAGCTATTACTGTATGGTAGAAACTTTAGGCATAGCCAGATCTAATTCCAGCAACAAATCTTATTAAAATGCCATTTTCCAAATGGAAAAAAACAAAAACAAGCTTGGGAGGCTTGCATGATGTGCTTGAGGTTACAGACTAACTGGTACTGGGCACCCTGCCCCTAAAGTAGGAGCTGGGCAGGAAGGCTGCCTCTGGCACTGGAGCTGTGTCTGGCATAGAGCATATGCTAAATAAATATTTGTTGAAAAATGAAGTGGAACTAGTTGACTCCAAAGCCCTCATTATTCCCATGATGTCATCTGTCCTCTGTAAGTGCCCTTCTGAGTGACCGGGTAAAGTAACACTGCTCTTTGCTTCCACCGGGAACTAGCAAGTAGGGAGGTGAATTTGCTCCCTCGGCCTCAGTAGATGCTCCCACTCTGGTACACATAAAGACAGCACTAAACTGACTCAGTGAGGATTAAAGTTTAATTGTCGAAAGAGAATAGCAGGTAAGGTTAGGAGGGGAAGGGAGGAGAAATGAAAGGGAAGGAGTGGGTAGTGTCTGTGCAGAAAACATACATGTGTGGATATCAAATAAAATAGTTTATAAAACATTCTGTTTTCATTAGTGTTCTGTTTTTGTAATAAAAATACCACAAGCAAAAGTAACTTTGAGATGGAAGTCTTGATTTCTGTGAACTCTTCTGAAGAGAGAAAAGTCCATTGTGATGAGAAGACATGGTAGCAGGCAGCAAGCTTTGTAGCAGGAGCAGGAAGCTGAGCGAGCCATCTGCACCAGGAACACAACCGGGAGGGAGCCGGAGGGAGGCATGGTTCTCAAAGCCCACTCTCAATGGTGTACTTCCTCCAGCGAGGCTCCATATCCTAAAACTTCCATAACATTCCCCAAACAGAACCACCAACTAGGACCCAAGTGTTCAAATGCAGGAGCTCAACGAAGCCATTTCTGAGACTGTGTTTCATGGGGAAATATCCAACTGGGTCAAATATTGTGAATCCATTCATGAAATCAGTCTTGGATTTGTGATGGGGACACCATATGATTACATATTCATGACTTTGGTGTATTTGAGGAGTGGTATAGGTTGTAGGAAACATGTTGGTTTTGAACACAGAATCAACTAAGTTAGATTCTGACTCCAGAAACTACTCTGAATTATACTTACCTGCAAAAGCTCAGGAGAAAACAAGAGGTTCTGTAAGAAATACATTTATTAAAGATCATGGGATACCCAGGCATGCAGTAGATAAAACCTGTCATTATTTTTGAAGAAAACATACAATGTCATGGATGGCTCTTTGCATAGGTTTTATGCTGGCATATATCCAGGGTTGGTATTAAAATGAACTGTGCTTCATATAAACACAAGTAGGCAAGCCCTGGAGAAGCCTTAATTCAGGGGCAGAGCAGGGACTCTTGCCCAGCCGTGTTCCTGTTGGAGGGCTTTCAGGAAGCTGACTGTCAGAGCTCTTAATTACATGTACTGATAATTCAGTGTGTTGTCTTCCCAGTTTAAAGCAACAGCTCTGGTCCAAGGCTTGGAGGATGAGAACTGGGGGTCCATCAATCATGTCATCTATAACACAAATAGGGAAATGCCATTTCTATCTTCCCCTGCCCAGATGTTGGGTTCCATAGGGCATCCACACACATTCTAGAAATTGACTTTTAAATGCTGCAAGCAAAGTTTCCTGATGTTGAACACAGCCTGTTAGAACTGAAAGAGACCTCAGGGACATCCTGGTCATTAGCTTGCTTATTAATGGATGCAGGCAGTAAATTTAACCCAGAGCACAGAGCTTTAGCACTTCCCATCAGCCAGGTGTTACACTAACCAGTTTCTGTCTCTAACCTCCACTCTTCAGCTACCCATCAACAGGGGCTTCCATTGCCACATCCCCCTCTTAAAGACTGCCATTCAGAGAATTGAAGTTGACCTTGCTCTTTATCCTAGGATGCTTCTCATATCAGGTCATAGTACAACTGGAACATGCCCTACACACAGTGTAATGAGGGGGCAAGTGACCATGTGAGCAGGAAGGAAGGGGGACAGCAGAATAGGTCCTTGCTCTACCCTGCCACTTGAGGATCATAACTTGGGTGAGCATTTCAGTGTTTTAAAAACAAATAGGACTCACTCTGACCTTAATGCATAGGTTATCTGGGACTTGGGGAAGAGGGATAGAGTTCTTGTTGCTCCTTGTTGCTGTGATTTCATTCATCTAAAAGTTATGATCAACTCACTGATCCTTACAGTGTTTCCTGCCCTTTATGGCATCCACAGACAAGGACTGGACCCTTTTTATCCTTCCAGATATTTCCCCTTCAAAATAGAACTTACCAAAGCTAGTGTTTGAGGGTGTGATAGAGGTGAGTGGCCTTTGCTAGCGGCTCTTTTTTTTTTTTTTTCCTTTTGGAGCCACTGAACCCTGCAGTCAGCATCCCTGACTCTGCATGTTCGTTTGCATACATCTGATCAGAACTTGCACACGCTCTCTGACTGCTATTCATTCCCTTCAGTGCCACTGACTTCTCTACAAATGATAATCCAGGAGACCCAGGCAGCAAGTCCATGCTGTGAGTGGCTTAGGAAAAGAGGAAAACATATAGGTTGGCTGATTTTAGATTGTCCCCATGCTAAGCATACTGTCTTTTCCAGGCCTTACCTGAGGGAAGCTGCCAGCTGCTGGTATGCCTGGGTATCAAAGGCACGTTTGTTTCAGGGTACCCATTCCTATGACTCTTGGAGGATTCTGAGCCCAGCTTTTTAACACATCGGAAATGAAAGTGGAGCCACATTCCTTTATCCTTTCCTCTCTCTCTGAAAACTGCTTCTGCATCATGCCTTGTTAGTCCGACGAAACAACAAGAAGACCCAAATGATAAAGTAAGATGTAAGGAGTCTGAACTCAGGTTCAAGTATAAGGTGTATATCAATGGTGTGATTTTTCCAACAGGGAGCTCCATCTGTCACATAGGTATACATGGCATGTTAGTTTTGGAACTCTTGAGTTCTGACTTACACATACCCATTGTCATGGCTACTTCCCTCCCTCTCCCCTACAGAGCCCAATGTCTCCTCCTCCTAACCTCACTTTAAGAGGCCTGTCTCAGCCATGAGCCTTCAGGGAAGAGGAGACTAGTCTGTCTCAGCTAGGCCTCTGAAAGCCACACAACTACCTCCTGTCTCTCGGGTTTAATGAGGAAAGCCCCAAGTCAGGAAGGCTGGTGCCAAGGTTTTATGGAGGCCTTGAGCCAAGGGGCCTTACCAGGAATTCAACTAGCTCTGCCTCTCTCCCCTGAGATCTGCAAAAGGCAAACAGCTCTGGTAAAACTAGAGAACAATTTCCCAAGCAGGAGACCGGGAACTTTTAACAAGCCAAGTGAGCCTGCCTGGTCCTATGCTGGTCATGCAGCCTGGCTAATTAGATCACCGGTGTAAAGAGACTTGATGGGCAGAAGACAGAGCAAAGAAAGGACAGTGGCTCAGAGGACCAGGCCTGCCAGACTGAACAGGTAGTGAAACGACTGATTCCCACTAGGGTTGGCGATATTCTAGAAAGATCTTCCCCTTCTTCTTTGCACAGAGTCACGTCTCCGATCATGTTCAGGGCACAGCTTTTAATTATTCAAAGACAAATCTGGCATACAAAGCCAACAAGTGTTACTGAGAGAGGATAGAAAGCATTCTCCATGATGTCACCCATCATTTATTCTTGCCTCTTTTTTATTGTGTTTTCCCCAACCATGTCAGACTCTAGGCTAGATTTCAAAATACAAAATAACATTGATGGATACTTATGAGAGATAATCCAACAGTTATCAAATAATTCTGGAAGTAATGAGTACAAATTTGAAGATCCAGTGTTATGGTTAAAGAGGAACAGGGTAGGGGTGGGAGGGAAGAGAGAAGAGAATCATGCTAGCCTGGCTTTTCTAAAACAAATTACATTTTGTTATGAAACAAAAAGTTGTAAGGTAAAGATTGCTAAATGGTGGTGGGTTATTTCACTGTATGAAGGCTATGAGCCAATGCCAGTGCTTGAAAGATCTGCCAAGGTCTACCCATGATTCAGAACTGTGGCTATGGGAGCTCTGACTTAAGACCTTCTTTGAACCAGAGAGAGACTTTATTAGAAGCCAACTGTGATTCTGAAATCCACATGTCCAGAATCATAAGAGGTGGGTTTCCATTGCATAAGCCCATTAGTCTATGTCTGTTTATTTTGTTTTGTTTTGTTATTTTTGTTATAGCAGTCTGCACTGACTAATACATGGTCCAAGAGAATGCTGATGTAATTCTATTGAGACCTTTGCCTACAGGGCAATCTTTCGCTTGTCTCTAGTCTTCAGGCTCTAAAACTCATCAATGTTTAGTATCTTATGCCCTTTCTTCATGCTAACACAACCTCCACCCTAGCCACAGATTCCTGCTGGCAGACAATTCTTTCCTCTTAATATTAGGCATGGTTGGGTGACATGAGATGACTAATCAATTGGGAGAAGGTTAATAAGTACGATTGGCTTTGTATGGGATCAAAGGCTTTAAGAGCCACGGCACTCTCCTAACTTGCCTCTTCTACATCTACTGTGACTATAATGTGTTGCAGATGTGGGCCCTGCTTTGGTCCTCATCCCAGAATGAGGAAGACACATGGAACCAAGTGAGACTGCTGTGGCCAGCACAGACTGAAAACAGTTGCTCTCAACTGTGACAGAAGCATGAACATTTGCTGTTGATGAGGTGTTTCTTATGATGGTCAGGGCAAGCTGGCACTCCATTGACACACATTATACAGCTGCCTTTCCTATGCTCTGTCCTCAGTAATAATTCTGTCAGCCTTCCCCCATCTCACCTCCATTTTACTTTTTCATCAGGACATATTCTTTTTTTTTCTCTCTCTCTACGTTCAATGCTTAACTCAGATAAAGGTTTTGCAGGGTATCTTCTACCAGACCCTTTGGTCTGGCCCAAGGCTGACATGCCTGATCTCTGATGCTTGCCTTCACCATTGTATTCACCAACAGAAACAGAAGAGTCTCCTTAGACAGACTTTAGACCAAAACATCATGTATCACTAACTGTTCTCCATAGCATCTATATATAGGCTAGCAGGGGAAAGTGCTCATCCATCACATAAATAAGGAAGGACCTCTGTAATCTCTGTGTCCCTGCCCACAAAGACAGTGTTCTGGCTGGGCAGAGTGAAGCATCTGGGCCTGATTCTATCACAGGAGGCCCCGGAGCAGACATATAAATGTGAAGACTCCATGGAAGGCTCATGCACAAAGATTGCTGACCAGTAACTGCCTGTTACATCTCCGTCTCCAGTGCTCCCTCCATCACCTCCAGTGCAGAAACAGGGCTCTGACAACAAGCCAGGCACTCATCTGCTAGCAAAGAAGAATCAGGGACTGACTGGAAGGCATCTTGTACCTGGAACCCAAGGCCACCTCTGTCTCAGGTCACACCCACTCACAAACACTCCTCATGATGAAGAGACTGAGTGGAGGGAAGTGGCACACTCTTAACTGCCACCCGAATGTAGGGGCTTAAAAACTTCTCTGTACACTGCAAAGCACACACCAGGAAGGTACTCTGCGGTCCTGTGATTTGAATTGGATTTATATTTGGCAATAATGTGGCTAGTTAGATGGTAACATTTTGAAATGACTGATACGCTGGATTGGAATTTACATGAAAGTTATTCATATTCTTTTACTTTGCTTGTCTCACCAGGCAAGACAGTGAGAAAACACACACAAGGATTTCTTCCAGCTTTGAGTACCTCTGAGTGAAAGAGATTCAAACATTTGTTATTGTGGAAGCAACAGAGAGAATGATCAATTCTAACTTCTCCATCCAGGAAAGACCAGGTAGAAACAAGTAGTGCAATTGTTGCTTAATGGAGAACATCCCTTACCCAAAATGCACATGCACATGTAAACACACTTCTACATATAACACATGCACAAACACACACACATACATATGTACACAGATACACACACACTTACCCAAGTGTACACACATAATATACACATGTACAAACACACACATATATGTATATGCATACACACATTTATATACACATGCACACATGTACATGCATATGTACACACATAAACACAGATGTTCACACAAATACAATGCACACCTAGCACATGCTTGTCACACACAAACACATGCACAGACACACACACACACACACAAGTTCATCTGAGTTGTGAGAATGCACAGACTATTTCCAAGAGAACAACATCTATGAACAAATGAATTTCTCTGGGATTGTGGAAAAATACTAGAGAAAGTATCTGATAAGAAACATCTTATTTGATGTAGCTGGTTCATTATAGAGTTGTCAGTGACTTTTTCCAATGTTACAGTCTTTGTTCATTTTAATTTCTCTGGGGCTTGAGGATCAGTGGGCAAAGATGGCTTCTTTGTAACAAAATACAGCAATATCTCCATCTTATTTCCTGGTCAGTGACTGGACTAGGGACATCAGGGAGATCTTTTGCCAGTTGGAAAGGGAATGGTACCTCTGTCTATTCTTTGATGATCGTGTGTTACTGAACACATATCTGAGGTCCAGGTTCCTGGCTGTGAGGGAGATGAAAAGAACGCAGTGCCAGTGAAACAGTGACCAGGAAAATAACAGCTCCCAGCCATGGAGTGGACAAGAGGCTGAGGGCACCCACATGCCCTTCTGGGTAAGCCTGGGAGAAGTCAAATCTAAAAATTCCATGAAAATTGACTGTTGGTAGATTTACATTAGCTTAAGGTCTGGAAGTGAGTTCTAACTAAATGGATTTTATGTCAAAATGGACCTTTCCAGAATGTCCTCTTGTTTTTATCTTTGTGATATCCCTACTGCTGGTAGACAAGGGACAAATTTGAGAGGCTTAAAGTGAAAACTCTCTTTTCTGCTCTGTGCTCTCATATAATGTGTTTCATAGAAAAGAAGAAGAACTAAAGAACCATATGAGGTATTTTCTGTCTTAATATGAACCCGAAGTTTCAGAACCCAGATCTGATATTGTTGCTCTCTGGTTTTCCAGGTCAAAAAACTGAAAGGCAAGGACAAAGCCTTCAGTCGCACAGCTTCTGCAGCTGCCACCAGTTTTGTTCTTGTTTGCACTCTGAGCGTGCGTCACACTGCTCTCTCTCTATTCCTTTCAAGTCTGCCATGCACCTGCATGCTTCTCTCTATTTGTACATCATGGTTGGTTCTTCCTGCATGACAGTTCCTGTTCAGGCTCTACAGATTCTCAATGGAGTGACAGACGGAGCCCGTGAATGTAGGCGGGCAGTATTTCTTTTTCCACCTGTGTCACCTGAACCAATTGACATCTGTCATTTCCTGCTGTTTCAGGTTCACTGAACCTTCCAGATCAGCAGTGTTAGCAGTCACTCAGAGCATGTCAAGAAGGGAGATCATAGATTATTTTTGGTATTACATTATGATTATACATGTCTTGAAATACCATCCCTGTCATGTGGCATTCCCAAGGCATGGACTGTTAGAAAGCTACCGAGATAACACTTGTAATAAGGTATATGGGACTGGGAGTGTGGCTCGGTAGTAAAGTGCTTACATGGTATGTGTGGGGCCTTGAGTTCTAGTCTCTCTCTCTCTCTCTCTTTCACACACACACACACACACACACACACACACACAGACAAACAGACAGAGATAGAAGAGACAGAGACAGAAGAGACAGAGATAGAAGAGACAGAGACAGACAGAAGAACAAAGACACAGAGAGAGACAGATTGTAGACAGAGACAGAAAGAGATATGTGAACAGAGATAGAGAGGCAGACAGAGATACCCACATACACAGAGATAGAGACAGAGAGACTATCTTAGAAAGAAGGAAGGGAGAACTACTGAAAGGAGGGAAGATCCTTTGGAGAAGGAAGGAAGGAAGGAAGGAAGGAAGGAAGGAAGGAAGGAAGGAAGGAAAGAAGATAGGTTGATGAATACAATTAAAAAGTAAGGCAGCCAGGGGGTGGGGGAATGGCTCAGCGGTTAAGAACTGCCACTGCTGCAAAGGCCCAAATTCAGGTTCCAACATCTACACTTGGTGACTTATAATTGCCTTTAACTCCAGTTCCAGGGAGTCTGATACCTTCTTCTAGCTTCCGCTGACACATGCACTCATGTGCACACAGACCCTCCCACAGACACCCATGTACATAACAAAAGATAAAATCTGTCTTTTTAAAAATGAGTTAGCTTTTGTATCTTAACTTATTTTATTAATGTATACTATAATTTTTATATGATTTGAATATAGTGTGCATATTATAAATATATTAAAATAGTATATGATGTGAAGATAACATTTCAATACTATATAGGGGCTGGGCAGTGGTGGTGCATGCCTTTGATCTCAGCACTTGGGAGGCAGAGACAAGAGGATTTCTGAGTTCGAGGCCAGCCTGGTCTACAAAGTGAGTTCCAGGTCAGCCAGGTCTATACAGAGAAACCCTGCCTCAAAAAACAAAAAACAAAAAACAAAAACAACAACAACAACAACAAAAAAGGAAGTACAAACTGACACTGACATCTGTCACTGACCATACACGCACTGTGACATAAGTGCACATATCCAATAAGCCAGGCAGTGGTGGCTCACACCTTTAATCCCAGCACTTGGGAGGCAGAGGCAGGCAGATTTCTG
>LR749523.1:1114870-1126285 GCA_902729485.2 Mus minutoides
AAAAAAAAAAAAAAAAAAAAAAAAAAAAAAAAAAAAAAAAAAAAGAAAGAAAGAAAGAAAGAAAGAAAGAAAGAAAAGAAAAAAATACTATATAGGTTTCCTTTGTGTGTTTGGTCTTACACATTTAAATGCTGCATCATGCTTTCATGCCTAAAGAATTACTCTAGTGAGAATGAGTGTAGACATTTTGTGGGACTCATTGAGAGCCTTAGGGTTTAGACTATCACCTGGAACAGGGTAATTAATAAATCTTTACAGAACCACTTAGAAAGAGAACACTTCTGCTCAGCATTTAGGATGTCATTCCATGAAGCATCTCCTGTTATGAATTTCTAGGAAAATGCCTGTCATCTTTCATGCCCTGTATGCACTCCTCTTTGCCTGTTCCTCCTGCCTTTGATGCTTGGCTATTGCTTTTTGGCAGTTGCTCTGACCGGAGTGGGCTTCCTGCCTCTTTGGCTGCGAATGGAGAGTCTCTACATTAGCTGAATAATGCATGCATTCTCTGGTTCTCAAGCTCAACTTCAGGGGTCTGTATAGAAGTAGTGGACCTGTGGCACAATGGATGGGTGTTAGCAATGGGGTTCATGGGAAAGAAAGCTAGTAATATGGTAGAATGTGGAAATCCATGTTGCTTGCCAGAACTAAGAGAAATGTCTACAGTGCAGCAAATACACTCTGTGTTTGACACAGTATGGCCATCATTACCAGAATAGGATTGCTCTTGATGGTGGAAATAGAGAAGATGGTCCCAAGCCATTGTGAAAAAGAGACCTTAGTGAATAAGGAGTCAACTACATGGAGAAATACACACACATGCATGTTGATGAGCCAGGAATAAGCAGTGAATTGAGCTTACATTTCTGCATTTGTTTTACTGCATAAAAAAAGACAGTACAGACAGATCCAGAGAGTCAAACAGAAACCAGCCCGGGAAGGAAGCATGAAGTGCTTTGCTCCTTGCACTTACCAGCTGGGCCAGTGCCTCTTCTCGGAGTGTTAAATATCTCCCCATTTCCTCATTTTAAGGGTCTGTCCCATGAGTTTACAATCTTCTTTGTACCTCTTTGTGAATATTACTAACTTTCTTCCCCATGGACAACATTTGGGGTACAATGCTCATCTAAACTTAGTTTCTGTTTCCTGCAACCTGCATGGCTATGGGTAAGCAGAAAATAGAGTGTAAATATGGGCTAAAAATTAGCAAGTTGATGTAGACATAAGTTAATAGAAGTCATTTGTCTTCATCAAGTTGCTCCTGATAAAGTCTCTCCTTTTTTCTCCTTTTTCTCTGACTCTATCTCTGTATCTGTCTATCTGTCAGTCTCTCTCTCTCTCTCTCTCTCTCTCTCTCTCTCTCTCTCTCTCACACACACACACACACACACACACACACACACACAGACACACACACACACACACCCCACTACCACCACCACCACCACCACCACCACCACCACCACCACCACCACTACCATTGACAACATCACAAGAATCAAACTGGGATGTTAGTGGGCATTTCACACCACAATCCATACTCCAGGAATACCCAGAAACTTCTAGTCTCTATTTTCTTCTCTCACTTGATAACATCCCAAGCAGGACTCCTTGAAGATATCTCTGTCTGAAGGCCATCTCTTTAGATGTCAAGGTGGCCTGGCAGCTTCAGCTCTGCTCTGCTTGTGGAAGATAAGTTATCAAGAAATTCAAAGGCAGTTAGGTTGCCCGTACAAAGCTTTGTCTGTGGTAAGTGTATTTGCCTTCTTTCTTTAATCTGAATATAGTTATCAGGCTAACAGAAACAGCAGTCTTTGGGTTGGAGCCTTGGCTGATCACCAATGGTTTTACAAAAGGGTGTGTTAAGTTTATGTCTTTTTGTAACCGAAATCCCTTTAACTGTTACAAACCCTCTCCTAACCATGAGACCATTTAATCCTGCCTCCGTAAAGCTAAAGAACTTCAGATGAGTTCAAACGCTCATCAGTATTTAGTGCATCCGTTAAGCCTGGGGAACCATGCGACATCTTCATATGGCATTTATTTCAAATGTGCTGTTATGCTTCCCCTTCTATTTAAAGAAAGATGTCTAGCAATTATAATAACTTGACTCAAGAATCAAATATTTAGGGCAGCAAACCATGCCTATTTCAGGCATTGCAGCTGACGTACATTCTTGGGACCTACAGGATAAACACAGTATTTCATTTCATGTTCCTAAAAAGGGAAATAGCCATGAGCAAAATGAAAAGGCTTTGTTTCCACACATGTGTGCAGCTAGCAGGAGTCTGGGCAGTGGAGCCAGGCTGTTAATACAGGTCTGACACAGCCTATGATTGAAGACATTTAAGAGGTTAACATATTTTAGTCTCACACAGTGACTGAAAGAAGTGTATGTCTATAGAGTCATCGTACATTAGCATAACCTGTAATTATTATCCTAATGGATCTTATCAAAACCAGCAAGAGCTAGGCAAGAAATGGATAATTACAGGGTGGTCACAGGGAGATGTGTTTTCTCTCCCCAAAAGCTTTCCATCAGCATAATGACCGAAGTATCTGGGGCCCATTTGGAGGTGCATTAACCAGATGATGTGAGTGCTAAGTCACTTATTTAATTAGCTCTGTTCACCAAAGATTAGTGCAATCGAGAGTCCCCTCACCCCATGCCCCCTCCTCATAAAAACTGTTCTCCCTTATAGCTGAAAGTCACTCCTCCTCTTAGAATAACCTTGTAAAGGTCATAATTTCAAAGATAATTTGCATAACTTTGTCCAATGAGTATCTAATATTCCATCCATCCATTTATCCATTTATCCATTTATCCATCCATCCATCAATTCATCCATCCATCCATCCATCCATCCATCCATCCAACTACATCCATCTATCCAACTGTATTTATCCATTCATTCTTCAATCAACTCATTCCTCTGATCTTAATCCATCCAGACAACTACATCCATTCATCTCTATCCATCTATCCAAAAAGCAATCCATCCCTAGACCTATCTCCTTATGTATTTTCAAAATGTGTCTAAGATATCTGTAAAACAGATCCTTAAATACAATTAAGTATCTTTTAAAAAAACAATCAAATGCAAAACCATAAAGCAAGAAAGAGGCACATGTTTGTGAGAGAAAGACTGACAGACACAGTAGAGTATAGTAAGTGTACATGAAAGTACCCAGTCCTGTAAGGTTACTTGAGGGTGTTCTTGTCATAGTCACCTTGGTTTCTTATCTTCCTATATATCAAATGAAAGAAAAAATATATACATATAATATACATGTTATGTATGTCTCTCTAGTGTGTATATACACACACATATTTCAAAATTAATTATATCATTAAGGCAAAAAGGGAGCCACTGACTGAGCAGAAATACAACTGTTTTGTTTTCTGAATCAAATACTATTTGCTCAAGGCCTTCATAAGGGGGGGCAATGATGTAGATGCCACTGTCTATTGGCATCCCACCTTGACACAAGGGCACATTTCTTGTGGCTGCTTCCTATAATCCTTCTTAGTGGAGCCAGCAGCCTAACACCCAGGTGAAAATGAACCAAGTCAATTGGATGGAAAACCTAAATGAGCATCTCTTATCACCTTTTGCCATTATAACAGCTTAAGTAGCAACACTGTAATCTTTCTAGAACTACTTTGTTTTCTTTGGGGATACTAAAGTCCCTTATCTGAGACAGTAAAATGAGTTGAGTCACCTTGTGAGTCCTTGTAGATGAATGCCTGGCAGTTAAATGTTTCTCAAACAAATTAATCCTTGTATTGCAAAAGTAGGCATTCTTGTTGTTGTTGTTGTTGTTGTTGTTGTTGTTGTTGTTCTTTCCCTTGGTTGTTTACACATTGCACTTTCTCAGAGTAACTGGAGGTTTAGAAACTGGGTGAAAACACTTCATGGAGAAGTTCTGGAGAAGTAGCCAGGCTCTGCCACTTGCTTCCGGTGCCTGCTTATGCAAGAATGTAGTGATGGTTGACTTTGCGTCAGCCTGTCTGGGTCATGGCATTCAGATATGCTGCTGACAATTACTCGGAATGGTTGTCTGACATGGTTTAGGGTGAGATTTGTATTAAATCACTGAGCTTTGACTAGAGCTGGTCGTCTTCTGTATGCGAGTGGATTTCTTATACTTAGAGTAGAGAAAAGTCTTGACCTCCCTTCTCCCAGCAAAAGGATTTATCAAGAGATTGCTTCAGACTTTAGCTGCAGATGCCCTTGGCTTTTAGCATGCTGGCCTCCCCACCTGCTTTGGACTCACTAAGCCTCTACAATCACTGTGACTGACTCCTTGAAGTAAACTCACACTACAGACATAGATGCTGGCTCCGTTCTGAAGAACCATGATGGGCACACATGCATCTGCTCACTGGTTACTGGCATCATGATAACACTCATGAGGTCCTCGTGTAGTCATTCAGAACCACACCGCAGTAAATGCCACCACCCCCATGCCCTCTGGTCCGCTGACATCCTTACTTGGGAATGAATGCAGCTGGTCCGCTCTAAGCAGTGGGCCCCCCTGACAGGCAAGCTTGGTCCTGGAAAGCCCAGATCCGATGACTCTGATAACCAAACCCTCTGGTTGGGTTCCTGTTTTCTTGCTCTTGAGGAGAACCATGGCTGCCGAATCAAGCCAGACCTGAGGAGGCCTTTCACAGAAGTACAGAGTAACCTCTCAGAAGAGATAAGTAGGACCTGGGGGCGGGGGTAGCAGGGCTCACTGTGGGATGGTTAAGATGGTGGAGAATAAACATTGGAGGCCTGCATGGCTTCCCTCCAACCCCCTAAGATAATGGGTACTAGTTAAGAATGTGAAACACAAAAAAACCTTCTGGAATTTTCCAGGACACAGAGATAGCAAGTCCTCCCTGACCAGAACTAGATTTCATATCTAGCAAAATGTAGAATGATTACAGAAAACAGTTACAGCCTTGAATTTTTTTTTCAAGATGAAATTTATACTTGCTGCCAGTTTTAGTGTTTTAGAGCACATGGCGACATGTCTACTAATGGTTGAGTTACTTATATAAAATATTAATTTAAATTAGCACAATGAAGGAAGATGCTTTGATGTGGTGGTAAATGCAGAGCATAGTAGATAGACAATAACAGGAAAACCTAGTGGACTCCATGCCATCCAGGCTGGAGTTCAATCCCAGGTGTGGGGCCTGTGCAGGAGACTTTTGACAGGTCTGGAAACTTTCTTAGGTTACACACTTCACTGTAAAGTACAAGGGAGTCTGTTGATTGATCTAGGAGGATTTTATATAAATAATTTTTAAAATTTTACTTTTATTTTACTAGTGTGTATAAGTGTACTCAGTTGCTGTGAAAGTCCAAAAATGGCCTCAGATTCTCTGGAACTGGATTTCAGGAAGTTGTGAGCAGTCCTATAGGGTACTAGGAACTGAACTTGGGTCAGCTGGAAGAGTAACACAAGCTGTTGTCTGCTGAGCCCTCTCCCCGGCCCCTTAAACATCAACTCAGCCAGTAGCTCAGAGATCTAGCTTCTAATCAAAGAGGATGCCTCCCTCAGCCCATGGTGCCTTCTTCATTTTGCCCCACAGGTTAAACCACTTATCACTGAGAAGGAACCCTGGCAGGGAGCAGCCAAGCACAGGAACTCCCTGTTGGAGAGAAGAATCGGGACAACAGAAATTTTTAATTTTTTCCCAGCTTCTTGTAATGTTGTATATTTTATTCAGCAGAAAAATCCATGTTGGAAAGTAATCCCCACCCTTTTAGCAGGCTCAGCTGTCTGAAGAGTAAATAGAGGGATGTACCAGAAGTATTTATTTGGCTCTTGTCTCAGCAGCAAGGAGCTGCTGCTACCTCCTTACACAGAGAGAGCAGAAGACACAGTGGAAGTCCTAGCAGTCTATTCTCTGTTCATCTCTCCCTGCCCAAGCCATTGCAACATCACATAGCCTCGTGCATTCCTATACTTTGGGGATCTTACTGAGCTACTGTCAAGAGCCTTGTCTTTTCCTGCAAGGTTGCTAGGCACATACAAGGATAAAGAGAGATTCTAGTTACTCAATACTTGTTTTGCTTAGTCTGTTTAAAAAAAATTGCACCATATCCCATTTGATAATTGTGCAATGCAGGGTGGATACCTAAACTGGAAGTTAAGTAACTCTGAGCTCTAGGCACCTTTACAATTGAGACATCTATTTATACTCAAGTGGAAAATATTCCGTTGTTCTTGATTTAAAAAAAATGGGTAGAAAGCCAATGAAAATAGATTTGACTATTTATTTGCATATAGAGAATGCTCACTGGAAAATTTTCATTCTGCTCTTCTCAGGTGAGGAAAATAGAGTACGGATTGTTAAGAGTCTAGAGCCCCAAGAAAGTTATTAATCCACCTGGGATCCTCTATTGGTAGCACCAGTAATGGAAATGCTTAGTGCGGGCTCAAATCTCAATTCTGACACTCTCTGGTTCAGTGAATTGGAGGAAATGACTTAACTCTCCTGAATGTAGTTTCCTTCCTGGGAACTAAAGTACTGATTTCAGGCTCTACCATAGAATAGCTGTAAAGGGCTGAGGCCAGGACACATGATAGGCAGTTCGTACACATCCCTATTTGTTGGTTTCCATCTACTTCCTACCCTTCTCTCGCTGCTTTCTTACTTTGTGCTTGTATGTTGAGCCTTCATGCACCCCAGCACCCTGAGAAGACCTGAAACTGAAGCTGCGTGTACTGCATGCACTAGAAGCATACATGGAGTGCTACTGTGAAGAAGAAACAGATCATGGTGAACACGGGGTATGGGGTATGTTCATGGTGCCTTCAGAGAGTGGGGAGCACTGAGAGAGATGGAGGAAGGAGCTCTTCAAAGCTTGACGATCCCATCAATAGTGCTTGAACTGAGTCTCTATATAATGACACATGTTTTTTTCACCATGCCTAGGAACGGGAGCCCTGTCCCTGACAATAAAGCCACCACTACAGTGGGGTTATACAGGAGTTTATATACTTAGCACTTATCCACCTCCGAGCCCACATTGACCCCTTATAAGTCTTCACTTTCTTGACCTACAAATATGACTGACATCCTATGATCCTTAGTCTTGTGTTTCAAGGGACAGATGGGCAGGGTAGGGGAACAGGGTGAGGCCACGGAAGCTGATTAAAGTGCAGTTTGTCATGCATGAGATCCTCTGTAAATGTGAGGCTGTCCAGCCGCATCGTCACATGCTCAGCGTAAAGGAAGTAGGCTTGAGCCATGTGTTGTGCAGGCTCCATATGGGCTCTCCGAACAAAACAGAAGCTGCTTTTTGTTTACATGAAGGAAAGAAAAACAAAACAAAGCAAAAAACCTGATGTCCATCGGGGGGCGGGGGGTCATGTGAATATCCAGAACACATGGTCCAGCTGCAAATTCCACCCACATCCAGTCCTGTGCCTGTCATCCAACTGTCCTTGGCACAGAAAATGCACACACACACACACACACACACACACACACACACACAGAAAGAGAGAGAGAGAGAGAGCACATACACACACAGCACACACACACACACAGCATACACACACACACATGCACACACACACACACACACAGAGAAAGAGAGAGAGAGAGAGAGCACATACACACACAGCACACACACACACACACACAGCATACACACACACACACGCGCACACACACACACACACACACACACACACACACACACACATCTCAAAGGGCCGTGTACACACAGCACACTTTCCACAAGAAAATAGATGGGAACAAAGCCGAATTTATTGTACACATCCAAGTCCCAAGCATGATTCATGCTGGATGATATCCTCTTTTTTCTAAAGCTCAGAGACAAGGGCAACTGTTAAAGTTACTGTTACAGGACAAAAGAGATCTAGGAGGAAGCTTTCATTAGGATAATCCTGACCTCTTGAAATGGGACTCTGGTATTCCTCAGTACTGGATGGAATTGAAACTCAGCATGGTGTTTGTGCTTCTAGGAACAAGTGTGGGCTAGTGAGCTCACCAGGATTCACTGGATAGGCCCGTGCCCATGGCCATGTAGCTATCCCTGGTGGAACTCAACAGGCCATAAAACAAAATAAACAGATGTGAACTCAGGGGAAAAGAATGCTGACAGGGCTAGGATGGAATTAGGGGGGGGCGATAATCAGAAGGCTTATACATGTGTGTGAAATTGTCAAAGAACAAATCTAATAAAATTATAATATGTATGTATACACACATTATATATGTACAGATATACATGTTATATATACATAATATGTATATAGGTATATATAATCCAGTTATAGTTCAAGTGTTTTAAATCCAGTCATAGAGCACATGATGGGTATGAGGATCTACTCTAATAGGCTGGAAGATGAGTGGAAACTTTCCTACAGGACAGAGCAAGTATATACATATACATATTATGGAGTGGGGACAGAACAAATACCTGGCATTGAAAATGGAAAAATGTAGCCTACCTAACTTATTCCATTTTTATATATGAAGGAAGGTTCTGATCATAGTACTAATCACCTTCATTTTTCTAGTGAAGAGTATCAGGCTCTACTATTCATGACACAGCCATTCATAAATACTAAGGAGATGTTTGCTCTTTTCTCTCTACCATTAATTTATTTAGTGAATTCTTAAAATCTATCGGTGAGTTTTCTTTCTATTTATTATTACCTTGGCCCTCATCACTCTGCTTTGTCCGTTAGGTTGCCTTCATGTGGATTTGTATATTCTTTTGACACTCAGTCGTGTGTGTGTGTGTGTGTGTGTGTGTGTGTGTGTGTGTGTGTATGTATTGCATGTGTGCATGCACATGTGTATGTATTTATGCACTTGTGTGTATGTATGTTGAGTATCTATCTTCTATTATCACAGACTGCACTCAGCTCATTTTTCATTTTCCCTCCTCCATCTCCATGCCTACTCACTCCTCTAAGTAGGTCTGATGTATTGAAGAATCCTATTAAGGACTAAGTAGGTCTGATGTATTGAAGAATCCGATTAAGGACTAAGGTTTATATTTATTCAACTAGGATACTAGTATTTCTGTGCCTTCTCTGCTGACAGAGCAAAGAAGTAAATATAAACATGTAAGCATGTGCTCACATAAACATATCTCTAAATATTTCAACATCAAACAACTGTCGATCTTAAATGAAGAATGAATTTCTCCTGGTGCCCACCACTGAATCTATTGTCCTATGTTTTACTCTAGTTTTTCACTTAGCTTGTGTGTACATGCTCACTGCAACAGACACCCACATTCAACTACTAACTGTTCAGTTTGTTTATGTTATATACATTTTACAAACACGTTCACGTGAATGCACGTGTGCACACACACACATACACACACTTGAACTAGTAATGGGTAACTTCATTGATGAGAGTACAGTCCTTCTACATTTGGCTCTGACCCGTAGGCCACAGTTTCCACTCATCTTCCCACCTATTAGGGTAGATCCTCATACCCACCAAGTCTTCTGTGACTGTATTTTAAACACTTAACTATAACTGGGTTATTTTGTTACTGACTGTATCTCATGGTGGAACTCATAATGCTGAATGAACCTCCTACACAACTTAACAATTGCATGTCTCATTTCATTCTTTTTGCTGTAAATGCTGATGGGTTTTGACAGAGTCAGTGTCATATACCTACCAGTATCTTGCAATACAGAATAATTTCAACAGGTCCTGAGCTCTAAAGCACTGAACCCCCACAATTCCTGCATGTTCAGTCTGCCCAGTCTGTATCTAAGTCACTATTCTTCCAACAACAACATTTATAGAGCTGTTTACTCATTCATTGGAACTGAAATTTTAAATTGCTTCTACTGAGACAAACAAAGATATTATTCCTAGTGTTAGAAAGTATGGAGAACCCTTTGCATACTAAGGAAAATAAACAATTTTGAACATGCTAATAATTACTAAGGCTTACTCATTAGTATGGATCATAGGATGAGCATTTAATTAAAAATTAAAATTCTTAGGGATGTCAGGTTATGCATCTTGATGCAATTAAGATGCTTTCTTAAACACTTGCAGGTCAAAAAATATTTGTAACAGATAACGCATGCAAAGAATTGTCACTATTTCTGTACAATTTATTTAACTCTTTAAGAAAAACCATAAAGTCTTCTATAGGTATAGTGTTGAATTTTGAGCCTTTATGGAAGGTTAATTTAAAAATTGCAACCCCATTCATTTATCATATTACTATACAATTGTTTACTATGAAAGGAACACATCAACTGAAGCAAAATATTAACAGGTAATAGACTTGAAATCTTTTTAAATTACATTTATTTATTTATTTATTTATTTACTATTTACTGTTCTGTTGATTGATTGATTGTGTATGTGTGTGTGCATGTGCGCTCATGCACATGTGCCATGACATGCAAACAGAAGCAGAATACAATCTGTGGGAGTCACTTCTCTCCTTCCATCATGTGGTCCTGAGGATGAATTCAGGTTGTCAGTCTTGGTGGTAAATGCCTTCACTCACTCAACTGTCAACTCTCAAATTCTAGCAAAAGAATTTTGGCCTAATAGTTTTATTCTGTTGTTCTGAAAGCTTTCAGAGCTATAGAGCATCATAAAAAGAACAATGCTTGTGATAGCAATATTATAGCCCTTTCCCATGAAGCAACTGTAGCAGTTGGGGCAAATTATATCCATTATAAATATACTCTTAAGGCCCTTGGTTTTGAACTAACCTTACATTTAAAATATATGTGAAGAAAGCAAGTTCTGACACACATACCAACTAATGTTTCCCAGTGTGAGCATCTTACAGGGCCAGTCCGTGGGTCAGACTAGAGAATGAACACTGTTGCAGCATGGAGCTCTGAGTGTCAGGGTGCAAATGACCCACCCATGCTTCCCCGATCTCAGATGTCCACAGAGATTTATCTACAGTCTTACCTGCAAACTAAACTTCTACAGGCTTTTCTTAATTCTTATGATGACAAGGAATAGCTATGGTTTATTCTGACTTGACTCTGACTTGTACACAAGCAGGTTCATCCACCCAATGCATCAAGGACACACAGATCAAAATCTAGAAAACATGGGGAAAGCACTTCAGAGCTGTGCGGCATCTCATCTGGTCTGTGGCTGAGAGCTGATGCTTCCCCTCTAGCTCTACATCCTTTGTATATGAAATGACTTTTCAAAATTAGTTATCCAATTCTCAAAACAAGAGGGAGAAAGAAATAAAATAATCAATTCTCTAAGCTAGAGGTTTATTGGACCAGAGAGATTGCTCTTTTATTTAATCTGACTAAATGCTATTTCTCAGTGCTGTTGGTATGTGGATGATTCCCTCTTATGTCTAGTCTGATACGGAGAGCATTCTTCTTGCTCTCTCTCCTTTTCTCTCCTTTCTTTTC
>LR749523.1:1126385-1165067 GCA_902729485.2 Mus minutoides
CCTTCCTTCCTTCCTTCCTTCCTTCCTTCCGTCCTTCCTTCCTTCCTTCCTTCCGTCCTTCCTTCCTTCCTATTTATCTTTCTTGCCATTAACAACTAGCCTGGTAAAAATGGAAGACTTGTGCAAATTTGAGGGGACAGAGGCACCCAGTGTCATCTAAAAGGTGTCACCAGCCTGAACGCTCACTGTACACAAGGGGCAGTGCAGGATACCACTGGAACTGCACTTTTTTGAAGGTCAGGACAGATGGAAGTGTGATACTCACCTTTTTTGTACTAAACCCACATAGGAAGGTTTAGTGCATCTCTACTGTGCCCTTCAAAACACACACTGACGAAAAAAAACCCACCCCAGCTGTAGTCACTTTCTATCTGGAAGGATCTAGAAATGAGAGATCAACATTCCTGCCCACTGAGGAGAGAGGATATTCCATGCTTGGCCGATTCACCATAGTAGCTGTTTCTGTCACTTCTGCTTGACATTTAAAATGAGTGAGAGAAAAACCCCAAGACAGAACGGTCAGTCCCTCATATTTGTAGGCTAGATGGAAGTCACATCCTGACTCCAGGGAAAGGGCATCCCTAGGCAGATCTGGAGGAGGGACCATAGGACAGGAAGTATCAGAGGAACCTGCCTAGTAACCTGGAAAGGCCCTGGCATTCTGAGCTTGGGGAGCCTGGGTTGGGCTCTTGGCTTACCCATGTCAAGAGAATTTGGGATGTTATTCAGTACCTACAATATTGTTTATCTTGGTGCAAAATCTGTAACAGTCTGCCTGACATACATCATGAGAAAATTGCATCCTCACAGGGTATGAGACTCCAAATTATATGTCCCTTCCTTAGGGTAATAATAGCAATTCTTGCCTGTGAAAGTTGCTGAGGCCAAATGACCCCTGCTGGGAGCACTAGACACAATTCCTAAGACCCAGGGCCCACACGGGGAGGAGAAGTGTATTATGGCCAGATTCTCTGCATTGTCAGTTCTGGACTTCTACTCAGGTGGAACCTGGTTTAGAGTTCTTTTTTCCAACTAAAGTCTAGAATCCCAAGTATCTGCCAGGATAGAAACTCTGCTTGGAATCTTCTGAATTGCAAACAATGTAAAGGTCACTGGCAGCATCATCCTAATATATTTACATATGTCTCATAAACTCTGGCAGAGAATTTTTCAGGAGATGGTGCTGTCTCCAGGGTCATCTTCCTGAGGCTCCTGTAATCCATTTTCTGTTGTTTGTGTCCTCTATCTGCTTCCTGAAAAGTGGAGCTCAGTGAGGATGTTAAACAAGGCCAAAGATGGATGTATGTGTGCAGATACATTTAAAGTACTAAATAAAATGTTAGAAACCATTGTTTTGAGCATCTTCTCAGTGGCCCAGTGTCAAGCAGCAGGCCAGGGTCCACAACCCTCCTCCCCACCCCTCAAGCACGCTTTTCTGGGCTTTGAGGGGCTCTAGACCTTCTACATGAGAATACTGTCTTTGAGTGTGTTAGAAAGGAGGGTAAAATGCACAATATCTTTGCCCAGTGTCCCCCTAGGAAAGCATGGCATGCTGATACCCAGATTTTTTTGTATTAACACCTTCCTACTATAATTATATAAAAACAACACCACTGAGGGTTGGAAGAATAAAGGTTTTTTTTTAATGAAGTATTTTCTCTTTAATTATCTTTAAATCTCTGAAACACATAGCAAAGTCAACTTTAAATGTTAATTTTCTTTTGGAGTAGAGTTCTATAAAATGTAACGTGGGTATCAATTCACATACTCACTGAACACTGAGCATAACCCATGTGCTTCATCAGCTGTTTAATGTTACCTGATTATAGCTTTCTCCCCTCACCCCTGGAATTGACAGACCTCTTCTCCAGCAAGAGGATTTGCCTTCTTGAGAAAACCAGGTACTCAGACACATAGAGTACATGACTCTAGATGTTGGGTTCTTAAGCATTAAGCATAGTGAGTTCGAGGTTCACCTACATTTCTACCTTTGTCTAAGTGTTCTCCATCATGGTGGTCAGTAGTATCCTACAGCATGAGTGTATGTTGCAGAAAACATATTGATCCCAACAATGTATGCAACATAGTCTTCAGTGCCTATGATTGTGTCATACAGCAATGCGACTTTGCACAATCCATGTGGGTCCAATGCCACCTAAATCCTTATGAAAGGGAGGGTCAGAGTCAGAAAGGAGCTGTAACAACAGAAGCAGAGGCCAGAGTGGTGTGCTTTGAAGATAATGACTAGGGACCAGGGAACACAAAAGACTTCTAGGAAATGAAAATTTAGAGAAATTTGTTTTAGTCTGTACTTTCCAGGAAGAATGCTGTCCTGAGAACATTTTGGTTTCTGACTTTTGACCTCTACAGCTCTATACTGATAGGTCTGTATGACTCTAAGCAGCTAAGCTTGTGGTCACTGGTAGTAACTGTGCCCATTAACTGACACAAGTTTCTATCCTTACCCAGTGAAAGACATTTGGATTCTTTAAACCTTTGGCTAATTCTGGATAGAACTGCAATCAAAATTCGGGGATCAACGCCTAGAGGTAAGGTTCCTGTATCTGTTGCTAAGTTTAACTTTGTGGGCATTGTTGAAATGTTTCCTAGAAGAGTTTCCTGGGTTATACATGCTTGAAAGTGGCAAACGAGCATCCCAAATTCTCTTCCGATTCATCAGTACATGGTACCGTATGCATGTGCTTTCAGACTGAACAGTGTCTTGTGCACAACCAGGTGCTGTATGACTGAACTGTTGACAGACCTCTTGCTACTACTGTAAGACAAAGTCTTGTCAATTTGTTCAAGTTGTCCATGGGCTCACTGTGTAAGATGGGTTAGCTTTCAAGGTATGACCCTCCTGCCTCAGCCTTTCCAGTAGCTGTGATGAAAGGCCTAGGCCATTAGGTTTAGCTGCCAATTAACTCAACAATTCTAATATGTGCACAAGTCATACCTAAATACAGTTTGATCTTGCTTTCTTCTGCTGACTGGCTCTATGGAACATGTCGTATCTCATGTACTTCTTTGCTTACTCAGGCATCTTTGCTAACATGTGAGTGCATGTCCTTCACCTAGGTTTTTAAATTTGGATGGTATTCTTATTGTTAAGGTTTTGAGAATTATTGAAACAGAGACCATATGCACATAATCTTTGTTGGGTATCTTCAAATGTTTTTAGCCTGTCTTTGTCTCTGTCCTTTTTACAGAGAAAATCCTCAAAATTTGATGCGATCCAACTAATCATGTTTTTCTTTAATGGGCTGTATTTTTGGTTTTTGTTTGAGCCCACTTGGAACTTTCATTCTATTCTAAAGATTTTTATAGCTTGTGTGTTAATTACAGTTGGAGCTATGATCGACTTTGAATCATTTTCCTAGAATAAGACAGCCTATTTATGATAAACTTCATGGGTTTGCATAAAGATGTCCACGCCTGCTAATTCCTTTGAAAACACATTCACCTTCTCCATTGAATCACTTTGCATCTTTGTTAAATATAGCTTAGCTGTACTTACAGTCTATTTCTGGCTTCTATGGTCCACTCCATTGATCTGTGTCTCCCGTTGCCAATATTATTATAGCAGTGTGACTACTGTAGCATTAGAATAATGTGTTGAAAATAAGTGCTGTAATCACTCCAACTTTATTCACCCCCCAAATTGATTGTTAGCACCTTGGCATTTCCTTATAAATTCAGGGGGTAGGGTGGGGAACATGTGTACACTTGAATAAGAACTAAAAAAACATCTTCTGGGGTGTCAACATTTAGTGGTATTGCATTAGATTTACATATCAGTTGGGTGTGGTCATTTGAATGAGATTGCCCAGCTTAGGTTCAGATATTTTAATATATGATTATCAGTTGGTGGTGCTGTGTGGGTCAGAGTTGGAGGGAGTTGGCTAAGGGTGGCAGTTGCTTGGATTGATGAAAGAAGTACATCACCCAGGGGCAGACTTTGTGAGATTAATGCCTTGCTCCACTGCTAGTTCACTGTTGCTCTTTCCTCCCGTGGCTTGAAGGTGTGTGCTTCCATCTTCCTGTTCCTGCATCTGTCACTTGCTGCCGTGTTTACCTGTCATGATGAAATCTTATCCCTCTGGAATGGTAAGCCCAAATAAACTCCTTCTCCAAGTTACATTTGGTCATGTGTTTTACCCCAGCCACAGAAATGGTTCCAATACCTGGTGTCTTAATTTTGTTTTCTGCTGATTATAGTTTTAGGTTATTATCCATCATTATTGGGGAGACACAGCAGCAGAGTTCGAGACATGGGTTTCCTGGCATGTGAAGTGACATAAAGCAGTGATGAATGCATGAATGAAAGTGAATAGTGATCATTTCATTTTCTCTGCTCTTATACAGGCTCAGAGCCCCACCTGAGGGATGGTGCTACCCACAGTGGGAGGGTCTTCCCACTTCAGGTAATGTAATCAAGTTAATCTCCTACAGATATCTTCAGGCACCCATTTTCTGGGGTACTTTTCCTCCTTTTGCAAAAGGTGATAATTAACACTTACTGTCACCTGGACTGTAATTTGTGACTTGCATTTATCACTTCTTTTGTTGTGAGAAAATACTCAACAAAAGCTAACTAAGAAAGCTAACTAAGGCCACCCACCCTTCTCAAAATTTTAACTCAGAATTGCTCCTGTCTAAAGGAAATATGGAGACAAAGAGTGAAGCAGAGACTGCAGCAAAGGCCATCCAGAGACTGCCTCACCTGGGATCCATCCCATATGCAACCACCCAGTCACTATTGCAGATGCCAAGAAGTACTTGCTGACAGGAGCCTGATATGGATGTCTTCTGAGAGATTCTGCCAGATCCTGACCAATACAGATTCGGATTCTTGCAGCCAACCATCCATTGGACTGAGCACAAGGACCCCAATGAGTAGATAGAGGAAGGACTGAAGGAGCTGAAGGGGTTTGCAGCCCCATAGGAAGGACAACAATATCAGCCAGCCTGATCCCCTAGAGCTCCCAGGGACTAAACCACCAACCAAAGAATACACATGGAGGGACCCATTGACTCCAGCTGCATATGTAAGAGAGGATGGCCTCATCTGGCATTAATGGGATGGGAGGCCCTAGGTCCTGTGAAGGCTTGATGCCTCAGTGTAGGGGAATATTAGGTCAGTGAGGTGGAAGTGGGGGAAGGAGGATGGGATAGGGGATTTTCAGAGGGGAAACTGGGAAGGGGGATAACATTTGAAATGTAACTAAATAAAATAACCATTAAAAATGAATAAATAAATAAATAAAAAAGAAAAGCATGTTTTGGCTTCCCGTTTGTGGAAATGGCTCATCATGGCAGACAACGCAAGGTGGCTGAAGTGTTAAACAGCTGGTTACACTGCATTTACAGTTAGGAAGCCAAGAAGCATGAATGCTGGCACTCAACTCTCTTTCTCTTTCTTTGGTCTGTGAACCCAGTCCATAGACGGTGCTGCTCACATTCAGGATGCATTTTTTTCTCTTCAGTTTAATCTTCTGGAAACATTTTCACATACAACCCTGGAGATATTTCCCTGGTGATTTTTAAATCCTATCAACTTAACCATCAATGAGGGATTAACATTTTTCAGGCATTGAGAATTCCTGCCCACGTCTCTCCAATTGCTTAGTATCCTGTACTATATTTTTAGCATATGGAACACAGATCCTGTACAATATCTGCTGCATTTCTTTTCACAAAATGTTTGTGTGCGTGTGCATGCATGTATGTACATCGTGGGGGGGGGGGAGAGAGAGAGAGAGAGAGAGAGAGAGAGAGAGAGAGAGAGAGAGAGAGAGAGAGAGAGAGAGAGATGCTCCTTGATGGTGCCCAGAGAGGCCAGAGGAGGGCATCAGATTTCCTGGTGCTTCAGTGAAAGTAACTGTGAACTCCTTGGGATCGGTGCTGAAAACTGAATTTACATCTTCTGGAAGAGCAATGAACTTCTGTAACCACTGAGCTACCTCTCCATCTCATTGTCACATTTAGTCCTAATTCATTTGTTGAAGTTGTACAAAATGACTTCAGATAGCAACCACTCTGGGATTCTAAGGATAAACATTTTTTTATTTGTGCTGCACTTTTTAAAAGCATATTACTGGATTTATTTTTTTGTTTTTTTAAAGTATCTTTTGAGTTTATACTATTGAGGCTATTTAAATGGCTTTGCAATTTGTATCTTTTTATACTACTTCCGGCGTTGACATCGTGGCAATGTTGAACTTCTAAAAATAGCTGGAAAGTGTTCTTCTCTTTCTACTCTCTGGAAGAAATTTTATAGAACAGATATGATTAAGACTCTGAAAATTGGTTGGTTGTTTAGTTTTAAACTGTTAACCATCTCATATACTTTTTAGATTATTCTGATTATCAGTTC
Organism: Mus minutoides; assembly: GCA_902729485.2. Classification (NCBI taxonomy): domain Eukaryota; kingdom Metazoa; phylum Chordata; class Mammalia; order Rodentia; family Muridae; genus Mus; species Mus minutoides. The sequence goes on from LR749523.1 coordinate 1,132,762, forward strand.
AATCGTGACCTTGTTTCAGTTATTTTAGTCTCTTCTGAGAGTTGAGTTTCCATCTCGGTTGCCCAATATATGTAGTCAAAATTGTGTGGAGATATGCATACGTACATCTTGTACACATGTCTTTTATCGAGGGACACATATAACAGTAACACAGTTAACACAGTTATGTATGTAAGTGGGCAGGTGCATGTAAATAGCATGCATGTAATATGAGTTCATGTAAGCATATCATCCATTGATGTATATGGACAGGTTAATGACAGTGATAATCTCTCTTTCTGTCTCCTTCATGACCACTGCCTTCTTCTCACTGTGTGTGCACCTGTTTAGGTCTTCTTACAGTTATAGCTGCTTTGTTCCTCTATCCACAGAACAGTCTCTTTGCTTTATTATTTCTTTTCACTGTTTTCCTGTGTCCGATTCTGCTGTTGGCTACTCCTGACCACCTCTTTGCTTGCCTTACCTTTTTCTTGACCTTGTTTCTTATTCTTTTAACTAAAATCTTAGCTGATTGACTCAGAACTTGATTTCCTTCTGTCAGCTGTTTGATGCCACTAGCCTTTAAGAAGACACCTTTTTTTTTTCTGTATCCTACAATAGTGTGGGATGTTTTAATTTCAATTTCATTCAACCAGAGTTATTTTATTCAACTTGTGACTGTGTCTTGAATCTGTATGCCTTGTGTGATTTCCCATGTTTTTTGGGTTTCATTCTTGTTGTACTGTTTTCCAATTCAATTTCATGTGATCTTTAACTAAATTGTATACCCGAAATGATCTAACTTTCCATTGTTAGCTCAGTCCCTCAAAATGTGACTGCTTTTGGAGATAGGGCTTTTAAAGTGGAAGTTAAGTTGTGGGGTCATTAGAGCAGGCTCAAACCAGTATTGCTGGAGTCTTTACAATAAGAGGGCATTAGAAGACACTTGACCCAGATAAAGGCGGGACCAGGGAGAGATGAGGTGACAAACAAGGCCACTCTCTGTCTGTGAGCCTGAGAGCTGGGCTTTACCAGAAACTCACCAGCACGCTGACATTGAACTTCAAGCCTTCAGAATCAGAATAACAAACATCTGTTACTTAAAACCCCTAGTGTGCAGCATTTTGTCATGGCAGCCCTAACAAAAGAAACACACAGTTCAGAAATACACCTTATGGTATTTAATATTTCACATTTGTTGAAGTTTAATTCACAACCAAAAATTGGTCTGTCTCATTTAATTTTCTACATACCTTGATGCATGTCTACCCAGTGGTAGGTGGAATAACTTTAAGGTCAATTTAATCCAGTTGTCCGGGGATGTTATTCAGCCCTATTGTATCCTGTCTCATTTTCTCTTTGTATGTTTATTGATTACTGAGAAGAGATTCTTATAAACACAATCTATTACTTAAATTTGCATAGTCTGCATTTTTCTGTTATTAGATACAAATCCGTCCATTTAGGACTATTGTGCTAACTTATTTTAACCCTTCATCTCCATTGTTATGAAGTCCACTTTTGTTGATATTGATGCATCCCACCCAGTATTCTATTGGTAATGATAGGTTCTATTCTTTGAATGTTTCAACCTGTGAACTATCTGTTAGCTATCTCCTCACTGGAGAACTGAAAAAGGGAAGATTTAGCTTGTGAAGAATTTCATAGATTTAGTCTATCATATCAGGGAGGGAGTTTTAGGGCAAGTGTCTCCCATTATGGTTAACAGAAAGCTGAGAAAGGAAAACAGACAGGGGCGATAGCAAGGTGAAGCGCCCATGACATGTTCCTAAAATATAATCCCCCCAATGAGGTTCCACCTACTGCTTCCTATCTCCATTAGGGTATGTCATCATGAGATCAAATTGTGGATCAGGATTTAATGACCTCCCCCAAACCCATCAGCTGGCAATAAGATCCACAGTACACAAAAGTAGGGTGGGGCAGACCACATTAAAACTCCTTAGTATGCTTGAGATTGGTTTCTCATTTATAGTTAGCGGCACCTCCAAGTAAATCCTGCGCTTATGAAGTCTGCCAGAGGCCATGCTGCGTCTCCTTCTCACCACCTTTGTGCTCATCAGTGTATCCTTTTGCTTCTATGGGAATTTCCTTTTTATTTATTTATTTTATTTTTAATTTAATTTTCATTGTGTGTGTTTATGTAACTTTATATATCTGTGGGAACACAGGCATGTGGGTACACAGAGGCCATTTAGGAGTCTTCTTTACTTATTCTTCATTTTATTTTTTTGAGACAGGGTTACTCAGAAACCCTGGAGCTCATTTGTTTTGCTAGACTGGCTGGCCATTAATTCCAAGGCATCCTTCTGCCTCTGCCTCTTCAGAGTAGTGATCACATAGACACACCACTGTATTGGCATTTTTATGGATTCATTGATGACTTGAACTCAAGTACTTATGCTTGTGTGGTAAGAACATCACCAGCTTGCCTATCTCTGCAGCCCCCTGCTGTGGGATCTTGTCATAAGTATCTTGGCAGTATGAAAATTCATTATCCTTATCATTACCATATATTATCATTATCCTATTCATTATCCTTGGGCTCTAGGGAAGATCCCTGCCTATGTACTAATAAACAGTATAACTATATCACTTTGTGTTGGTCGCTAGGACACAGAGTGAAGAACAAAAGATTTGACTGTTAGACTAAGATGGAGTGTGAGGTTAAGCAAGAAGAGCTCATGTTATACAGGTTAAATGATAAGGCTCTCCAGATGTGGAAAACCTGTTACCACATGTCAGGAAGTGATTTAAGAAGCATCCTGAGACTTTTTTTTTAATTTGCTGTGGCAAGGACAGAGCCCAGGGCCTCACCCATGGTAAATACATATTCTAAAATTAAGCTATATTTGATGTCACTGTGGGCACCCGGAGCCAAAAGGTTGCATAATGTTCTTCCCCACCATCTCTCTATGGGATCTTCTTATGAATCCACCCATGCAAAGATTGGCAGTTGTCCTTATGCCAGGCCCTATTATCTTATCCAATGCACGTGTGAGGCCAGTCATACCCAAGTACCAGCCCAGCAAAGACTGGAAAACACTGCTGGACTAAACATCAGTCTGTACTTGAAATTCTCCTAATCACTGGACTTTGAACATTTTCTTTATTTGCTTGTCTCTGTAGCCACTATAAAAAATAAAAATAAATTTAACTTTAATTTTATGTGTGTATGTGTGTGGGTTTTTTTATATATATTAAGAGCTTTTTTTTCTAAGAGGTAGTGCTTCCAACCCATACAGAGCCATTGGTATATAAACCAAACATCAGAATTAATTTACTAGGACACATGGTTTTTCTTTCTTTTTTTCCCCTCCTGACTATTACAAACAGCAGAGAGTATTTATTATCTGGTAAAGTCTCCATTTGAAAACATAGAAGAAAAAAGACAAAGAAAAAAATTACAGGAGAAAGATCAGGAAGGATCAGATACTAGATTTAAAGCAGTCAAATGTTGTTTCCAGTATCCAATGTGTGAACACATGTAAATCTGATGAGATCACATGTGCATTTATGAGTGATGAACTGCTAATCCAAAGCCATGGAATATCATTTTGTGTGTATGATGTTAAGGCTGGCAAGATAGTTTAATGAGTAAAGGCACTTTGCCTTCAAGCCTAAGACCCAAATTCTAGCCCTAGAACCCATATGACAGAAGTTGTTCTTTGACTTTCATACATGTACCATGAACATGTGTCCTCCCCCATCCAATAAAATTTTGATTTAAAGAAATCTATGTTAGTGATACAACATTAAAGAATAATGTCAGGCTTGTGTTTGTAGCCCCCTCACTGTGAACATTGATTTCCTCCATTGACAATTCAACCTTTCTCTATGAAACGCTGTATCGTAGAACCACTGGATATAGAGTATGTGTACTCATTGAGAAGTGAGAGAAGCCACCTGCACAACTGCTGAGAAGCAGGAAATCCTGAGTTACTCAACATAAAAATAGTTATTAATTTGAAATATGAGAAGCAAAAGGCTTGAAGAGGTTAAACAACTTGCCTAATGAAAACTGTTAGTACATTGATGGCTGTGCTGTTGAGTGGTTGGACACCAAGGCCTAAGCATACAGGACCAAGATAGGGGCTCCATTGTGTGTGACCTGAATGAACACTCCCCTGGATACTGGGCTGCCCCGTTCCATTTCAGGAGAATAAAATCATTGTGATTTAGTGATCAACATTCCTTTCTCAGAAACCTGGAAACACAATTATCTTCTCTTTGAATTTCTCTGCTCCTCAAGCTTCCCTGTTTCTAGACACTCTTCAGCTCCCACATGGGAGACAGGAGTAGATAAATACATTTTTAAGGCCTATAAGATGATAATAAATTTTCCTAGCTTAACTGAACAAATGTTTGTGGCCAGCCACTGTTAAGAGAAGCTGTGCATAGGCAGATAACCAGGGTTAACAATTCAGTCGCTGTGGTTATTGTGGGGCCTCGGGTTAATAACATTACTTTCCGTATGAAATGAAGGCTGAATTTAAAGGAGTACAGAAGGCAATGAGGAGAGGCCCAGTGGATAGAGTCTTATACATTGCTTAGTATGTTTATGCTTAACGTAATTATACTACTCAGCACACCGAGAGAGGAAAAATGGGCTGGTCTTTGTGTTTAAAAGCAATAGAAGGCAAAAGTGGGATGAAGGTATATCTCAGTGGGTATAGTGCTTTTGTAAGATGCAAAGAATCATGGGTTTGATTACAAGCACCGCATAAAACCAGATGTGGTGTACATGTGTACAATGCCAAGTGTGGTGGTACATGTATGCAGTGCCAACTCTCCAGATAAAGCAAGAAGGGGCAAATATTTAAGATCACCATTCTCAGTCATACAGTGAGTTTAAAGCAAAATATATAATAAACGCATTAAAGGAGATGATTGGTTGGCATTCAAAAGTCAGGAAGCATTAAGTCTGCACAAAGTATAGTGCAGTTAGACTAATAGCCCGCCCTGCCTCTTATAAGTCAAGAAACCATGAGGAAAAATGCTTTACTCTGGTCAAATAAAGCTGTCTCCTGAGAGGCTCTGCCAGTGCCTGACAAATACAGAAGTGGATGCTCACAAACAACCAATGGACTGAGCACAGGGTCCCCAATGGAGGAGCTAGAAAAAGGATCCAAGGAGCTGAAGGGGTTTGCAGCTTCATAGGAAGAACAACAAAATGAAACAATCAGTATGCCCAGAGCTCCCAGGGACTAAACCACCAACCAAAGAGTATATATACATGGAGGGACCCACGGCTCCAGGTGCATATGTAGCAGCGGATGGCCTCTTGGGACATCAATGAGAGGAGAGGCCCTTGGCGTTGTGAAGGTTTGATGCCCCAGTATAGGAGAATGCCAGGGCCAAGAAATGGGAATGGGTGGGTTGGTGAGCAGGGGGAGCGGGGATGGGATAGGGGGTTTTTGGAGTGGAAATGAGGAAAGGGGATAACATTTGAAATGTAAATGAAGAAAATATCTAATTAAAAAAAACCCAAATATTTAGAAAATGAGAGGGAGCAAGCCCAATCCTCTCTACCCTGCAGATGTCCAGTTGGCTAACAGGTTGATGTAATTTCAATATCAAAAGAATGTGAAGTCAGGCTCCATGGACATTTCTGAGGCATGCCAGTTAGAAAGTAGACATATATCCTACGGTGAGATGCTGCGGAGAAGAGAGGATTCACTTCTCTGGGAAAAGCATTTAAATTCTGAGTTAGACATGAGGGAATCCAGGCAGGTCTCAACAAACTCGGTCCCTACTTAATTTGCCATTGCAAAAATAAAATGAGATTGAACAAATGAACACAAACCCCTCATGGCCACTAGAGAGAAGTGCAAATAGGTGGATTAGTCATCTAATCTAAATGTTTGCCACAGGAAGACTGATTACAAAACTGTGACGTCTCACTCCCTAGAATTGTGCCCTAGAAGGCAAAGTCATAGAATTTTTCCCTAGAAGACAAAGTCAATGGAGTCATGACAATATTTGTGGCTGCATAAAGTGCAGAAATGAATTAGTGGTGAGAACTAAACATTTATAAATCACCCAGTCTAAGGATCACAGAACACTGTGGAAGAGGGAGGGGACATAGTATAAGAGCCAGAAGCTAGGGAGAAGGGCTGTACAAGGCTATCTTCAGGGCATGACACAGCCTTTGCAGACATAATCTCGTAGCAGCTGCAGTTTCCTGCACAAGACTGGGCCTGTCAACAGCCAATCACATACCAGACCAAGGATGGGCTCCTGGAGCTCTAACTGTCTCTAGTGAATTATTGGCAACTGATGGATTCTGGGGGAAGTTCAGACATTTCTTTCAGTTGTCATTCCAACAGCGAACCAACCAGCTTCCTGCGGCTATTTCCAAATGTGCAGCCACACAGAGAGCCCTGAGTAAAATTAGTGGCCATAAACCAGAGTCAATGTGGGAAGCAGACTTGGAGAGAGGGGAGGTACCACGGGGGAAGGGAGATAATAGACAGTAATGGGGAGAGTAACCAGAATGTATTATATATGTGTATGAGTTTGTCAAAGAAAAAATTTAATCAATTTCTAAACAGATTAAACAATATCTACAACCATGGACACTGTTGTTTTCTGTAAAATTGATTAATATATGTACTTCCAAGTACTTCATGCTTAACCAAAATGCACTAAAGCTTTAACTAAATTCTTGGAATGAAATTAATAAGCAGTTGGTTGATTCTAACATCATCAGACATAGGACTCATAATTCCTTTGAGGAGAGGCAGGATATGTCTTTGTGTAGAGGGCAAAACACATATCAAACAGAGAGCAAACAAACAAAAAAAATAGAATTTAGTATTCCATATTGGCTTGTTGTGTGTTAGCTTTGCTAAACTTTCACTTTCCTTAACACTAAAATTCAGACAAACACACTTAATTTGCAAGACTATTTTGAGATTGAATTAAAATACATCTGGGGGTACTTCCTGGTGCTGGTCTTTATAAATGTAGGCATTATTTTTCTGTATATCTAATTATGTCTTCATCTCCTTAACTTGTGTATTTATATTATACAGAGTAGAACATATGTAAAGTCTATTTTTACCTCATTCAATAAGATTCCTATTACATATTAATAGTGCATGACAGGAAAGGCTCCATACACATTTGCCAAATGAAGAGGCAATGACAGAGAATATTGGGTAGAATCAAGAGTAACAATAAACAGCTCAGAGCTTGAACAGGGGATGCAACTCCCTGATAGAATGCCTGCTACATATGTGAGGCCATAGGTTAAATTCCTGGTATAGTCACAAGACAAAACCTAGAGTAGGTACTGGCCCCAGCATTCTGGTCATAGTGACTCTAGAGGCCTTTTGAGGGTTCCAGTGATTGTTATAGGACCTTGGTCTTTGCAAGGTGTACAAGTGAGCATGTGGCTTTTGCATGTGATAGCCATCCTAAAAGCATGAAATTGCTACTAGAAAGACCTTGCCTTCTGGAATAGAGGTGACTAGAGTGAAGATGAGGTTATGTAGAGATAGAGTATAATAGAAAATGCAGTTGAGAGCCAGGCGTGGTGGCGCATGCCTTTAATCCTAGCACTCGAGAGGCAGAGGCAGGTGGATTTCTGAGTTCGAGGCCAACCTGGTCTACAAAGTGAGTTCCAGGACAACCAGGGCTATACAGAGAAACCCTGTCTCGAAAAACAAGAAAAAAAATGCAAATGAGGAAAATTAGTTGTAGCATTCTCGATACACAGGAGCACAGTATATATGGAATTCATTGCTGACATACTTCAAATAATTAGAGAAGCATATGAAGGTGTCCAACACAGAAATGTCAATATTTGAAGGGGATTATTAATTACTCTGGTCTGATCATTACACAATACACACACACACACACACACACACACACACATAATGTGTACATATTGTGTGTATATACATAATATGTGTATGTATGTATATGTATGTATGTATTGTTATAATTTTGTACCTTGTGGATAGGTACTAATGCTATATGCTAAGTGAAACATTTATAAATCACAAAAAGAAAAAACATTGGCTAGAAATGGATCTCCATGGGGTATTTGACTTGCAAGAGTAAAGCCTTGGGCTTAATCTCTCTGGACTTTGCACAAAACCAAACAATTGATGACTTGTAAGGCAACACCAATAGATGATTGTGAACCAGGCCTGGCATTGTCAGAAGCATATCAGGCCTGTTGTCTCCTCTGAAGAGCTTAAGCTTGTTTGGAAGCACAAGGACTCAAGAGCACACCTTTAAAAAGCAGGGTGTGGGCTGTGCACTTGTAACTCTCCCACTGGCAAGCCAGAGATGGGCAGATCTCTGGTGGTTGATGGTCATCCTCTCTAGTTGAACTGTTGAGTTTTAGGCAAGTGAGTGGCCCTGTCTCAAGAAGATGAACAATGCCTAAGGAATGGCACCTGACATTTTCCTTTAGGACACACAGACACACACACACACAGACACACACACACACACCACCTGTTTGAGTAAACCTTTCAATTTTTGTGACTAATTGTATTCTAGATGATATGCACATTTAAAATGGAAAGAATGAGACCACATAATTTATGTGCTAATGATTGCTTGCTAGTATTGCCACAAAGATACAGTTTAAAAGCATTCCCTAAAACTGACTCTTTGAAAGAGTCTGCAGGGCAGTGTCTTTGTAAGTGGTTTAGGATGTACACAGAAGCCGGGTGTGGTGGAGCACGCCTTTAATCCCAGCACTTGGGAGGCAGAGGCAGGCGGATCTCTGAGTTCGAGGCCAGCCTGGTCTACAGAGTGAGTTCCAGGACAGCTAAGGCTACACAAACAAATCCTGTCTCGAAAAATACCAAAAAAAAAAAAAAAAAGATGTACACAGAGTTTTCCTGGAGTATATGGACAACAGACACATATTTCTATGGTTCTCTATCTATAGAAGCAATTTCAGTCACTCCTAAGCAACGGTATTGTAGAAAATCAATCCCACTCGATACCACAAAAACAATTTGACACCAGTCTACTGGGCATAGAGGTTCTACTGAATAAGGGCTCTGCTACAGAATATGGCTGTCTGGGTTTATCTCTGTCATTCTAAAGCCCAAACTGTTGAATGATTAGATAGTTGGGGAATTGGCTCTTAACATCATCACCAAACAAGTCAAATCAAATAATATGGGGATACACAAGGCCCCTGAAACCAAACCAATTAACTAAAGTCCACGGACAATTTTACTGTTTTACTCTGTCTAAAATAGAACTGAACATCTGTTTATTGGCTCTCTATTGAGTGATTATGTCCTAGATACTACTTTATTAGAGGCTGGAAAAAAGTAATGAGCCAGTCAAGATCCTTGTCTACAATAAGTTCACAGTCTAGGAAAAACACAAGCAAGTAAACATACAATCCCAAGAAAAGTGACCAGCTTTTGATAATTATACTGGGTGTATATTATAAGCCAGAATTTATTCTAGTCTTTGAGCATACCTTAACTTCATTTAACCATCCATACTCTGAGGCATAGACAGATTATGCAATTCACCAAAGCCATGTGGTATGTTAATGACCACAACACCAGTCAATCTGTCTCTAGGTTGTTCAACCACAATTGCCATAATGCGTGTATAATGAAAATAGCATAAAGTAGGAATTTGGATGAGAAAGCAACTTAGCAATTATGTAGAAGCCAATTGTTAGTTCATTGTTTTTCAAATATCCCTCCAAAGAGAGTCATAGAATATTATTAGAATTATAAATGTCTTGAAGAGACTGCTCTAGTTATCAAATATCTGCCTTCAGTGGATGAGGACATTGCCATGTATCTCTGGCTCCTGGTATGAGCAGAGAACCATGTTTTACCTCCAAGCCTAGGGCTGTATCAAGCCACATTTCAGAAAAAACCTCACCTGTACTGAGAGCAAGGCTGGAAAAAAGAAAGAAAGACAATGAGCTCCAACCATCTAATGATGTTGTCTGGGACCACTGCATGCATTTATTCAGCCTCACACATTTTAGAACTATATAGCAGGTTAGCACTCAGGGCTTTTGGATATTGTCTCCTCCCTAACACATCTATCTTACTCACCTGTTACTACAGAAGTGCAGCTAAAAGGTATTAGGCAATAGAAAGCAAGCCATCTGAATCATTCATTCCATGTTTTTTAAAAAATGGCTTTTCCAGATTTCTTTTTTTTTTCCCAAGTCAAAATGTCTTTTTGTAATGTGGTTTTAAAACTTTTGATGTTTGATATGTCTATAAAACTGATAACTTAGCCGGGCGTGGTGGCACATGCCTTTAATCCCAGCACTCAGGAGGCAGAGGCAGGCGGATTTCTGAGTTCGAGGCCAGCCTGGTCTACAAAGTGAGTTCCAGGACAGCCAGGGCTACACAGAGAAACCCTGTCTCGAAAAACCAAAAAAAAAAAAAAAAAAAAAAAAAAAAAAAAAAAAAAAAAAAAAAAAACAAAAAAAAAAACAAAACTGATAACTTCCAAGAACTTTTGTTTTAATTAAATCTATAACTATTTCCTTTTAGAACCAAGAGGAGAGTTGTGGGGGTGGGGTGGGGTGGGGTGGGAAAGATTGTATGCAAAATAATGAAAAATGTATTGATCAAAATGAGCTGCTTAGGGTCCCTTTTCATACTACTATACAAAGTTTAAAACAATCATAATACAGTTTCTGATTTTTATTGTGTTCTCTCTGTGGACAACATTTCTGAGCATGATAGACAAGATTGTCCTCTAATTTCTACATCTATGTGCATACACATCCAGACACACATGAAGCTATACACACACACACACACACACACACACACACACACACACACACCTTATCATAAATAAACTTTCTAATTAGGGAATCTCTCAGAAAGTATATATGATTTAAACATGGCCTTTCCTCACAAAAATCCTGTCAGCAAATTTCAAGAAATTCGAAGGAAATTTGCAAAATGGTCTCAGTACTTGAAGTCAGAAAGTCCCACACTGCAAAAAGTACAAATTAAAAAGAAACAAAAATGCCTTCCTAAACCCCATTATCACATATCATTACCTAATGTGAGCCATCATATTCTTTAAGGGTCTGAAATCAGGGAATCTGTAGGTATGTCAGTGTGATAACTTTATAAGAATTCCTATCAAGGCCTTCTCCCTATAGCAGTCCATCTAGGAAACATTTACTCAGCCAGACCATTATCTTCAGTCTGACTCTGAGTTGCTATAGGGATTCAGTCATCATATCTAGAGAGGCCTGTGCAGAGTGGTGATAGGAGCCATAAGAGAACAAGATGTTCTAAGACTTGGTGAAAAGTCATGTTAATATCATCTTGTTCCAGTTGTCAGTACAATAAACCAAAACTGTGACACTTGCAAGGGCTTCTATCTGTTCTCTGGACAGTTAGACAAAACACAGAAACCAGCAGAGGTAAAAATATTCCAACTATCAGTGGAACAAAGCTTAAGCTACCCAAAACCATTTGTGACAGCTGGCAATGGACCTTCTGAGTCTGCTCTGCTCCAGCGCAGAGTGAAATGTTGACCAGCAGGACCTCCTGGACCAACAGTATATAGAGAAAAGGAAGGAAGGTGATTATGAGGGAAAGGTTGACTTGTCCCAGAGCTTCTTATAGAACACACAATGCTTTACATTTACACAAATGCTTTCAGTCACCTGAGTCACACGTGGTTTTCTAAAATTCATCTGGAATATAGCCTTTTATGAAAAAAAAAACTCATTTACATGTGTGGGTTTCTGGGTAGAAAGATCAGATTTTTCACTGTGCTAAAATAATATAAAATTAAAACTATCCATCCAGCATTGTAATTAATGTATAATATATTCATGTAATATATATCCAAATAATTGAAATGTTTTTGTTGAGGCGTAGAAGATACAGAAACACTTTCTCAGGAAAAGAAATGCAAGGGAGTGGTGAGTCTGCAAAGTGGATAGACAGGCTCTGAGCTGACTCTCACTGACGGTCTGCAGAGTGGATAGACAGGCTCTGAGCTGACAGGCTATGAGTAGACAGGCTCTGAGCTGACTCTCACTAACGGTGGGACTTCGCTTAGTCTAACCTCCTCATTTCTTTTGCTATAATAATGCTATGGAGATTTCACGGAGGGATGGGTAGTATTTAAAATGAAATAATACAAACTCACATTGCTGAGTCCTTAATAGGCAATCCTAAATCATAGCTAATTATTTTTTATTGTTATTATTACTGATATGCCGGGGTTGTCAGAGGGACAGATACTTTCTGACTTGAGCATTTTTTGGCGACAGTATTTAGAAAAAAAAAAAAAAAAAGAAAAGAAAATACCAGTGTCTGGATGGAGGCCTGTGTCCTAAGTGTTCTGGCAATGTTGTTCTTGGCTGTCCAGGGCTGCAGTCTGTCTTTACCTTGAACTGCACTAAGATTAGAGTTTCTTGTAAGTGGTGACTTAATTATTCATCAGTCTTTTTACAAGGTTGGGCTGCTTCCCCTAGGGGTAAGGAGTGGCCAGAGCTGCTGTTTAGGACAGGAACTAGAGTATTCCATTGTTCCTCTTCAGGGTTCAATCCCTTATCTCTGAAGGAGAGTGCAGACTGGCTCCTAAATTTCTGGTGATCCTATTCCTGTGTGTACACACACACACACACACACACACACACACACACACACACACACACGCACACTCGCGAGAGCGCACTCCTAACTCCTAGAACCCTTGTGCTGAGACCTGTGTATGCTGGAAACAGGTCAGGTAAAGTTGAGTGACATTGGTGGAGAGCCATCAGAAAATGAGGCTCTGATGTTTAAGGGGAACAGCTGCAGCCAGCAAAGCAATGGAAGAGCAACAGGTAAAGTTTCTAGTTGGAAAGAAATGCAAGGGGATTGCAAATCTGAAAAAGTGTGTAGGTTATAACAAATGCAGGTTGGCTTGCTGTAGGATCAGGGTAGGTGTGTTTCCTGGGAGTCTCTGTCTTAGAGGGTCTTGGAAGATTGTAAATTTCTTCTTTACTCTCTCATTCAGAGCTACCTTCTATGTAGGAGACCAAGAAAAGTTTGTGGGTGGAGGGGGATGGAAGTGGGGGTTGGGTGGAAGGGATAACTTCAGCTGCTATAGATCTCAAATGATCCTTCTTTGGCATGTAATGACAGGTTTCCCTTCTGTTTGTCAAGGATCATGGGTGTTTCAACTCACCTCATTTTTGAGATCTACTGTTGTTTCTGGCTCCTAAGAAGGTACCTGTAAAGAAGAAAGTAGGGGGGATGGGGAGAGGGAGTGAAAAGGAAGGCCCCAGGAGTAAGGGGCAGGAAACACATCCTGGCTTGAAATGTAAAAGACACAAGTTCTGTTTGCCACTCTAGAACTGACAGAGATCTTTTTGTTGTTGCTTTAATAGGGGTCCCAAGTAGGCCAGGCTGGCCTCAGACTCTTACTATATAGTGTGAATATTCTGCTCCCAACAACCAAGTGTTGGTATTAGAATCCCGACTACACCAGGTATTAGATATTTTGAACAAATTTAAACTTCACTGTGATTTGTCTTCCTGTTTTTAAATAATATGAGGTGTGCCTGCCTGCCTTCCTTTCTTATTATATTATATTTGTTTATTTCTATGTAAATGGTTGTGCAAACTTGTTGTCTAACCCCTTGAGAGGCCAGAAGGGGGCGTCAGCTTCCCTGAAACAGGTGTTACAGGCAGTCTGAGCTTGTGTGCAACTGCTGGGAATTGAACCCATGTCCTCTGAGAAAGCAGCCAGTGTTCTTAAGCACAGAACTTTTTGCTCCAGCCCCTGCTTTGGAATTTGATTTTTGTCTTTACATTTGATCTTAACCCAAAGGGCTAGAAGAAGTGCTTTCTGGTCTGCTAGTGGCTTTGGGGATAAAACGAGGTAACACACTGCGATAAAACAGATAGGTGAAGGTCCTTCTGAGTCCGTTCCTGATTATGTAGTCAATAATGGCTCTCACAATTGCATCATGCTCTAGGTGTTTGCACTGAAGTGTTGGTTGGAGCAGACTGTGTCTCAGTATCCATTACACTGACCTCTACTGACCTTTGGCAGAGCTCCTGGGACATCCTCTGTTTGGTCTCTGCCCCCCTGCCTTGCTCAGCCCTCAACATCCTTCTTACCTGACTGTAACTATCTGTGGAACTTTCTGTCCTTCTACCGACTTGCTCTAAAGAGAAGTCCTCTTCCTCCTGTGGTTTTCCTAGTGCTTCCCTCATGCTGAAGTCTTCCCTGAGGTCTTCAGTACAGTCAGGGGTAAATCCATGTTCCCAATCTTCTACTACCCGTATCCTTCAATGAATGACACTTTAGTCCTTCTCTTGGTCCTCTCTACAGCAACCCTGGCTGGCCTGAAATCATGTAGTCTTTGGCTTCAGTGCAGGCACATTTTCAGCTCCCTGTTTCCATTAATCAGCTAGGAAAACCTCCTTAAGAATGATTGCAGAGTTCTCTTTCTCTCAGAAACCTGTTTTTCTCCTGTAGAGAATCCCTGGTGCTTCTGCTGCTGAATCCGTTGTGTTTTATAAAAAGACCAGGATCTGTCTAGAAGAGCTTGGTATGGTGGATGGGGTTCCTCAGTGGGCCCATGCTGAGGCATCCCTTCCCCCTGAGGTACCAGCCATACAAGGGGTATACAAGGGGTGTAGAATACAGTTTATTTAAGACATGGAAAGGGGGGTTGAGAAGGGAGGGGAAGGAGGAGGAGGCCAGCCAGGAGTGAGTGGAAAGAGAGGGAGAGGGGGAAAGGGAGAGAGGGAGAAAGGGGTCAGGGAGAGAAGAGAGTTAGAGAGAGAGAGAGAGAGAGAGAGAGAGAGAGAGAGAGAGAGAGAGAGAAGAGCGAGGAGAGGCCAAACAGCCCCTTTTATAGCAAGCCAGGCCTAACTGGCTATTGCCATGTAATTGTTGAGCATAACTTAGAAGGAATGCTAACAGTATCCAAGACCCCAGAGCCTCTTAAAAACGTGGTGGTTTAGCCCCACCTCCATGTTTGTCCAGACTTCCTGCTTGGTGGGATTCCCAGCCTCACTTTGAGTTGAAACATGAATGAATGAATGAACGAATGCAGCGATGGAGGAGTCTCCATTCCCTCTGCAATCTGCAGAGATGATGTCTTCCCTGGGAGTAGCACTGACCAGCATGCATCCGAACCTTGGTAACCTATTGATTTCCCCAGCTGTCTCCCCACCTATTGATTGCCATGGGCTTGCTGTAGGAGCTCTTTAGGTCAGTTTCTATCCCTGTCACTTTAGCTGCCTGTGCTTTTCTGTTATTACACTCTGAGATTTGAGGAACAACTGCGCCCACCTTACTCATTCAGGCCAGTATTCGGTAGGGTGCTGGAGCCAGACTGCTGGTCACCCTCAAACCAAGTGCTTACCTTTCTAAATGTCACAAGGTGAGGCACAAGGGAGCCAGCATACACCACTGCCTTGGAGGGTGGGGATCCCCTCTCCTCCATCCTACACCATCATGCAAGTGTTTAGACAGGCTGGGCCTCTTTTATACAAACAGAGCCTGTTCACAGCAGGTGAGTCGGCTGTATTTGTCACCACCCCCTGCAGTTCTGTTCTCTTTTTTTCCCTTTTTTAAAAATGCAGTCACCGCAATAAATTAAACTTTCATGGCTCCATTTCCTCCTTTCCTATTGCGGAACCCTGACATATTTCCTGAAGGAAATACTTTTGGGATCATAATTGAAACACAATCATTCATAATGGAAGCAGGGAGGCCGAGGGTAATAGAGTTAGCTCTCCTTTCTCAGGGCAGACATGTTAATTACATTTTCTATTTCCGCTCATTACCTCGGAGCAGGTCTCTGTGGGCTGCCCTGTTTCTCCGATTCCTCCTTAGCTGAAGACATCTGGAGAAGGCACAGCTAAAGCCATGAGCTCCTTGGTAAAGGCCCACCGTCATTCAGCCGCAGCTCGGTTTCTTTGTGGGGACCAAAGGGTCGAGCACTGAGCTCTGTTGTCGTCCTCCGGGCCGGCCCTACTGAGCTTGCAGCTTCCTGAACCCATACAGTCTTCTGAGCCAAGACTCCAGTCAGACATGCAGGGGGCTGTGCCCACTGACCTCCCAGGCCTCTTGTGTGGGCTGAGGAAGCCTCAGCCCTTGGACATGTTCCCAACGGCCCAGCTTGCCTCCAGGATTAGGGATGCTAAAACAGAACTCTTCAGAAGGCTTTGGGGAAATCTTCCAGAGCACCAAGGAAAGAAAACTAGAGCATTGCAGGGCTGAAGAGCAAGCGAGCTCTCAGGTCTCCATTTGCACCCACAGGGGTGTCAGCACACTCAAGTGAGACGCCTTAACACAGAAACCCTGCCTTTCTATCCTTTGTGGCTTTTACCAGGTGTATGTGGAGGCGGGACATGGAGAAATGTCCAAATGCCAATCCACAGCTCCAGAGACATCTGTGGCAGAGCCTTCTCTCCAGTGTCCCGGTGAGGAAGCTGAATAGTGCAAGCTAGAGAAAGTCAAACAGGACTCCAAGAGGCAATTCTTGGGGCTTTCTGGCCCCCTTCTGACCTGTCTGCTAGGCCTTCCCTAAAGGTGGCAGTGGCTTCCTCTGTCTGCAGCCTTAGCTGTCAATGATTAATCAGCAGACAGCTTGCTAATTTTTTGTCTGGAGCCTCTTGAAGTATAATAAGCAGGGATATTTAAAATAATAATAATAATAATAATTAATAATAATAATACAAGGTCCAGGTAGAAGGCTCATGGACTGCTCAGACCAATCTGAGTGCTTCTTTTCTCTCCATATGGAGGAAGGATTCTTCATACCCCAGATAATATGTTAAATTAGTAGAAATCATTCTTTTTAGCAATTATTGGCTAGAGCTGAGTCAGATGTAGATACTAATTGATGCAGCTTTTCTTTCATATACTATTTTCGAATTGTGGATACATTCTTGCAAATAATGAGGCAATTTTGCCTTGTTGAGAGAGCCTTTTTTGAAAGCACAATTTAAGGATTTAAAGGATGATTTCATGTGAGGACTCGGGCAAGGGGAAACACAAGGCACATGAAGACAGTGTTCTTTTGTTGGCTGTTTGGGTAGCTGGTGCACGTTTGAGGTCCCGTGTTGTTATGCAGGAAAGGGTGGGAACTCTCCTCCACCCTTCCCCTTCCTGCCCCACACTAGCTGAACAGGCATGAGAAGGTCAGAGCTACTCATTCCAAAAGCTAGCAGAGACCAGGGCTTGCAAATCAGTGCTACCCAGCAGGCCTGATGTGACTGCAAGCTTGACTTAAGCCAGCTACACAGTCAAAACTATACCAAAAAGAGGCAGAAGGAGATGACTTAGAGTCGTGCTAATTGGCAGAGGTAAACATCCCAGCCTCTGAAAGCAAAGTTCAGAAGAGGAGAGCAGAGCTCTCTGGTAGAGAATTTGCCTAGCAGGTATCCTGGGGCTGAAATGTAGCAGTTAATAATTAATATAACTGTATGATTGTGTGAATTACTTCCCAGGAAAGCTGATGCAATGGGATTAGCCACCCAACCCCCCTCTCAGCACTTCCTTCAGAAGTGACCATCTGAAGCCTACGTGTCAGAGGCAGGTGGGAGGTGGAGGCTTAAGCGCACACCTTTGTACACACTTCCTACTGTACTCTCTTTGGGGTGGGGGATGGGCTGGAACATCTCAGGATCTCAGCACAATTAAGGATGGGAAAGAAGAGCATTTGATAATAGTCATCTCTGAGGGACAGTCTGTCTAGATGGCTTCTAAGGAGGTCTAGAAATGTCCTGCATGGTTGTGAACCTTGTGACTTGTTTGTGAAGTCTTCCTTGGGGAAGAGACCCTGTACATTAAATCTTAAATGCACTTAAGATAGGAAGCTCTGTGATGGTCTTTCCTGCTGGGGAAATCAGTAGATACTACCCACAAATGAAAAAGTATGTGGATAAAGAAATGCCATGCAAACTTGCAAAGGAGATCTAAAATCTAAATTAGAAGATGGAGAGTCGCAAAAGCAATCAGAGACTTGGTGGCTGGTGGAAGGTTTCAGAATGGAAGACCGGGAGGCTGAAAAGAGGAAGGAACTAGCCAGCTCAAAGCCACAAGGCAGAATGAAGCCACCAGAGCAGATGTTAGATCCTGGTTTTCTGGTGTGAAAGACAGGTGTCACACTGTCTGCCTGGGCTTTATGTCTAAACATAAGAACACAGAACAGAGAGAGACCTTTTCTGATTCAACCTTGTGCCTTGGCATGTAGATGCCACCAATCCCTCCCCTGGTGACTACCACATAAGGTATCTGGTTTGAGGTTCACCAATAACAGTTCCCCGGGGCCACTATTCTAAGTCATTGGGTCCCAGAGTTGTCAAAAGAACTACCGATAGTCCAAGGAAAAGAAAACAGACGACAGGGCTTGGAAATATTTTAATTGTCCTCTGTAAATGGTGGTTTCACATATGCAGGGGCAAATATAGTATGGCAGCCATGGTTTGCTTTATATCAAAAACTCTCTTTGGTTTTGTAGGCTTGGGATTCTCTTTTCAAACTTGTGCTGCTCTGGAAATGCCACACACCTCTTGGTTGGCAATGATGTGTTTTCCTCCCCTCCTTCCTGTTAGGTATTTCATAAAGACAAAAGGAATCTAATGCCCGATTCTCCATCTCTAGCTCCGTGACTGAGTTTAGGGGAAGCTCAGCCTGGACAGGTACTGCATCTCCACCCCAACTGAAAGAATCAGCCTCAAGACAGTTCTATCCAATCACGATGTTCTTCCCAAGGACGGGACTCCTGCATGACTGTCTATGCAGTAAAGAAGAACAAGAGCCCAGGCTCATGTATTGGAGAGGGCACAGACTCTGCGGCTGGAGACCCAGAACGGTATCCAGGGGAACTGGGAAGGTTACTTTAACTATCTAAAGAACACATTCCTCATTTTCAAAATTAAAGCAATGGAAACTTCTCAGGATGTTGCTTTGAAAGATGTATAGAATATTTTGTTAACCCCCGGACCACAGAAGAATTCAATACATACTAGTTAGCATTTTTATAGACAGAGCTCATGTGGCATACAGCAGAGTAATTACACAGCATCTATCTGATCTCTAAAAGGATAGGTGCATTTAAACCCTATTCAAATTCAACAAGGTTACCTGCAACTTTTTTTTAACCCTCAGCAAACAATGAAGCAGGTATTATTTCTATGTTAGATGTGAGACGCTGAGGGTTAAATGGTATAATTGAAACAATTTTTTTTTCTGGATAATGTATTGGGTATCGTTGACCATTAAGGAGAGTATATAATTACATTCTTACAGTGTTACTAGAAGGCCACACTGAAGTTGGAAACAATATGATGTCCTACACCTTCAGTGTCTGTGAAGCTTAAGGACCATGACACTGCCTGGCAGTATGTTCCAGAAGGTATGTTCTGTCCTTTCCATGTAGCATATAGTGTCCTGATGCTGTATTATGAGTCTTTTTAACAACTCAAAACCCATTTCACAGGGAAAGGGAGTGAGGCCCAGAGTCAGAGTACTACTTGAGTCCCACAAGGCTGGTGAGCTCGAATCAAGATCCAATCCCAGACCAGGGTGACTGTAGTGCTCTGTTGTTCTCCACAACACCACACCACCTCCCACGGTTTCCAGAAATAGAATTAGTAAGCTCAGCGTGACTCATGGTCTTCCTCGCCACAAAGTCATCTCAAAAATCTTTGGCTTGGAAACAACTTTGAAGGGTAACACGTCAGGCAAGGATCCTCCCTCCTCTACAGTGAGAGAATTTCTCTTGTGACATCCATCAAGAAACCAGAGGGCACTGGGACACATGCAGGCACACAGAGTTGAATACATCGAGGGACGATCAGCAAGGTGGGAGTGGCATCTAAGTCTATTAATCTGGACCTCACTCGCCACACAGTGGACGGTGCTAAGGCCCAGAGACATTTGTTAGGTATCTTAGAAGTATGCTCTGAACAGCACAGACCCATGTTACAGAGAAGAATGTTCTAGGGCAGAGATACCAGATCCCAGGGCTACAACTGAAGAACTGAAAAAATCACACCACCAAACCACAAGACATTCAGCCTCAAAGATCCATTGCTAAGCCTCCAGCTCACTGTGGCAAGATCTATTCCTTCCACACTGCTCTCATGCAATTGAAAGGACATGCTCTGAAGCTGCTGCCTCTTTCCTTTCTGTCCAGTCTCCTTGACAAAATGGAATCATCAACTCCAAAGCCTGAATCAGTGAGAGAGAGAGAGAGAGAGAGAGAGAGAGAGAGAGAGAGAGAGCGCAAAAATCTTAGCCTCTTTTTCATGTCTAACCCTGTAAATGGGGTATTCTAGTTTTATGTCTGTCACTGTGATAATGTTCCCTGACTAAA
Source organism: Mus minutoides (assembly GCA_902729485.2). NCBI lineage: Eukaryota > Metazoa > Chordata > Mammalia > Rodentia > Muridae > Mus > Mus minutoides. Next base: position 1,153,091 of record LR749523.1, read on the forward strand.
AGTAACTTAGAGAAAGAAGAGATTTATTTTGATTTACAATTTCAGGTTACATTCAGTAATTTCAAAGAAATCATGGAGGCAGGCATATGAGTAGGCTGGTCACCACATGTATAGTCAAGAGCTTGCTCTTGTATGGTCAGCTGCTACCTTTCTTTACTCTCACACAGTACAGGGTCCAACCCATGAAATGATGCCACCCACATCCAGAGTGGGTCTTTCTATATCAATTAGCAGCCAAGACCCTCTACAGATGTGCCTAGAGTCCAACCTGATCTATACAATTGCTCATGAAGACTGTCTCCCCAGATAATTCTAAGTTGTGTCAAGTTGACAATTAAAATTAACCAACATAGAATACTTTGCCAGAATTAATCTCTGAGGAGGGCTGGGGGTGAATCATGTACTAAATTTGTCTGTATTATGGGCAAACTGCCACAAGGGGAAAGGTTTTCTAAATCTCACTGTCCAGCCCAAGCTGGCCTTGAACTCATGACCCATACTCATTGATCTTCCAAGTGCTGAGATTCCAAGAGAGAATCAGTGTCCTGTTGAGATATAGGGTTTTCGTAGTTCATATCACATGTGATGGTTTTGTAGAAACTAAGTGGAAGACATCTTCTATAGGATGTGTTTCCAAGACTGAGTGCACTCTCTCATCCACTCACTGTTCAGTTGTCTACCAGGGCTCTTGACCATAGCTGCCTTTGTCGGCGTATAGAAAAGTGGCTCCATTAAGCAAGCAGGCTTTGTGGGTGAATTCTTTTTTTCTCCCATCTTGCCTCTGACTGTGAAATGGCCAACTGCTTGAGTTCCTGCTTTTCTCAGAAAAGATGGAAATAACCTGGAATTGTAAGTCAAATAAATCCTTTCCTCCTCTGTATTGTGTTGGTAAGGGTGTTTTGTCACATGTGAATGAAAGGCACTATGTGAAGGGTTTCATGGCAGGTTTGAATGCTCCAGGCTTGGAAGCAGAGTGTATCTCTTCTACCCAGAGTCCATTGGCTAGAATTTAGGCATAAAATTAATACCTAACAGAGACTTGGCACAGGTGATCCATGTGTGTCCAGGAAGGGAGAAGAAAGTGATGTGGTGGTTTTGATAATCACTTGATAGTTTGTGTGATAATAATTCTTACTTCTTAATGAATGCACAGCAATTTCTTGTTTGATTTTTACATTTTGTATATATTTATGAGGCATAATGTGATGTTTTGATTAATGTATACATTTAGTAATAATGCTAGTTAGCATATATGTCTCCTTATGCTTCTTTAATTTATTTGAAATGAATATATTCAAAATCCTTTCTTCTTACTGTATACAAAGCATTATTATTAATTGTATTTGCTTTGTTGTGCCACAGATTACAAAGAGTTATTTCTTGTTTAACTGTAGCATTGTACCTATACTGGTTAATTTTAATTGTCAACTTGACACAATTTAGAATCACCTGGGAAGAATTTCTTCTATTAAAGAATGATCTAGATCACCTTGGCTATGTAAATGTCCTTGGGGAACTACCTTGATTGTTAATTGGCCCACCCCACTGTGGGCAGCATCATTCCCTAGGATGGCCCCTGAACTGTGTGAATAAAGAAATCTGGCTCTGTTAAGCAAGGAGGATGCATGAGTGAATTCTTTTTTCTCTACTCTTGGCTGTAGCTGTGATGGGTCCAACTGCCTGAGTTCCTGGCTTGACTTCCCAGAAATGATGGACAATAACCTGGGAAAGTAACTGTAAGTCAAGTAAACTATTTCATCCTATACATTGTTTTTTGCTCAGAGTGTTTTAGCTATAGAAGCAGAAACGAAACTGTAACAGTAACTCTTAACCAATATCTGTCTATGTCCCCTTCAATGTCTGGTCATCACTTCTCAGCTCCTATGAGATTAACTTTAAAAAAAATTGTTTATATGAGTGACATCACATGATGTTTGTGTTTCTGCATGTGGCTTGTTTCACTGAACAAAGCATTTTCTAGTTCCATTTAAGTTGATAGCAATTTATTGGCATATACATTTTACTTGTCTATTCAGCCATTGAGGAACATTTAGGTTGATGGCATATCTTGGCTATTAGGAATAGTGCTAGAATATGGAAACCTGTGCCATTCTGATGTGTCTTCTTCATCTCTATATCCAAGGCTATGATTATTGTATTGCAAAGCATTATTTTTTTTGTTTGTTTTAGATTTTTGAGCACCTCCCACACTGCTTTCCAAACAGTGCATATTCTCATGGGTAGTGTATAAATCTCCACTTCACAATATAATTCCCACACATTTATTCAAATGATGAAGTGTCATCTCTTTTACAGCTTACATAGCTCAAAGCTATGCAAGCCTTCAGTATCCCCCTTCGAAGCAGTGCATCAGGATCCTAAGACATTTCTTCTTATGCTCACCATTAGTACTACTATCTTCAGCAATTTTTCTTAGTTTGGTAGGCATTTCTTAATACAAAAGAGGATAATGAAATCTTGGTGCCATTTGTGTTCCCAATAGTATGGTTACACAATATGCTAGAAAATTTTTGTTCAAAATTATATAACCTTAAGTTACCTGCGAACTGGGAAATAACCTCTATCAGATTTGCCTGTGAGCATATCTGCAAGACATTTTCTTAATGGTTCATTTCTATAGGAGCACCCATCCCCATGTGGTCAGTGTCACCCCTAACTATATAAGGCTTGGATATACAGGAAAAAAGCTTAAGTAATGCAAGGGGTGTAAACAGAAAGCAGTGTTCCTTTATGGTCTCTGCTTCGATTCTTAGTTCTAGGTACCTGTCTTGAGTTACAGCCCTAGGTTCCCTTAGTGATGTACTATAAATTATGAGCTGAAATAAACCCTTTCTGCCTAAGTTGTTTTCAATCAGTATACTATTATTATTATAGCAACGGAAATCTCACTAGGACACTCTGGGTTCTGGTTCATATCTCTCTTACCTCCATCCCTCTAGGTTCTTTGTGAGAGTCTAACCCACATGATCTTTGTCCAGCACTTATTTAGTCTGTGTTTTACTGTTTAGTTCATTTTAGGGGCCACAGAAATTCCAGACACTAAAGACATAGAAATAAAGAAAACATTAGAGAGTCCTTTTTTTTTTTCCCAGCCCATGTGCTTCCTAGTGAAGAAACTAAAGACAAGTGATTAAAAATGAGGCTGACAAGTGTTATAATAAATGTGGGCACACGGACTAATGAGAACAGAGAGAGGGAAGAAAAGCAATTGCGCCTGGGGATGGTTTCAAAGCAGAAGCAATTTTATAGATGAATTTTAAAAGATAAATAATGATTTCCAATGAAAACACATTATAGACAAACGCAAGTTCTCTGTGCAGCCTAAGGATGAGGTCGATAATAATGAGGGCTTGAGCTCGGCTGTTGCTTTAGGAGTAGGAGGGCAGGGAGGGAGAAAAGATAAATTTGAATTTAGAGTTTGAATCCTTTGGTGGTAGCATTTACATGCCGCATAAGGTTCTGTACTCCTCCTTTACAGCCTAGGAGGACTTACTGAGCAGTGACCTGAACCCTGGCTTTTCAAGCTTGATTTCTGGTCACAGTCTCCATCTGTCCTTTCTTTCTCTACTTTGAAAATAAGTTAAAAAAATTCTATTTTGGGAAGTTAACAGAGAACACTTACTGCTTTGTTCAAAGTGTTCCTGTTTCCCTACTTCTTGCTTTTTATCCCTGGACTGTCTGCTAAGTACTTATATAGTGCCAGGTTCTGAGGCTACATGACAGGGTTTTGAATAAAGTCTCTGCCTTCAAAGACTCCATCACCTTACATGAAAGGTGTAGTTCTAATGCCAACTGTATGCTTGTCACAATATAGATTCACCCGGGAGATGGACTTCTTGGACTGCCTGTGTGTGTGTGTTTGTGTGTGGGGGTTATCTTGCCTATGGAGTTGATATAGGAATTCATTAGAGAGATCCTCGCCCTCGGTGGAAGGTCCTGGACCGAACACTAGCATCACTTGCTCACTGTCCTCTTCCGACTGTGGAAATAAGGTGGCAGGAGGCTTCAGGATGCTTCAGGATGCTTCAGGATCCCACTACCTTGACTCCCCACTGTGCTGGACTGTATGTTGAACTGTGAACTAAATTGATGCCATTCTGTCTTCAGTTGCTTTTGTCCAAGTATTTTATCAAGAGCAACAAGCAAAGAAACTGAGACAGGAAGCAGATAAACAGGCACAGGCAACTGTGGTACCAGTTGGGAGAATGAGGTACCTTGTTCAGTGTCTGGCAGACGAGAAGGCATAGGAGATGGTGTTGATGTGATTTTTAATTCCTTTATTATTGTCCTGGCAGTGAGAGGGCCCTGTCAAGAGATCATAATTGCTTTGTGGTCAGAGAAAGCAAGTTTGTTGGCTCCACGCATAAGTGACCATTCAGTCATTTGAATTGAGTGAATCCTTAAATGAAGGGATTCTTAGTGTTATAGTGTGGAGTGGGCTGGGGCTGGTCTCCTTTTGGGCAGGGATCCTTTATTTCTTTGGTCACTTCATATTGTATTACTTTCTAAAAAAGCTGACCCAAGGAAGAACCACTTAGTGGTAGGATGGAAAGCTTTCACTCCTTGGGAGTCACAAAAGTGAAAATTCATCATCTCACCCCTCCCATATAACCTGGATCGACAGTTGCCTCTGGAAAGCAAAGACACTAAGATTTCAGTTTCCAATGTGCACTGGCCATGTCCTTGTGGTTTGCCAGTGCATTGGTTTTGCAATTAAAGGCTGAATTGGGCTCGAAAGGAAACAGTGAGTCTGACCTTGGAGGATGTCCTGTTCTCAACCCCACTGAGTCATCCAAGAATTTATGAGCCAGGTGAGAGATTTCCAGATGTGATGCAATGGTTTCCCAAACGTGACTTTGGGGAAAAGGGAGAAAAACAGCATCCATCTTCCTCTGTGGAAACATTCTATTAGACCTCCAGCCTCTGTAATGCTTTTTAATCTTGTGAACATTGTTCTAATGCTGTGCTTTTTTTTTTTTTCTATTTGTGCTTACAGAACATAGCTTACTTTTGCTCTTTTTACTTTGAAATAACCGCCCTGTTCCTTGATAGTAATGGCTCTATTGTTCTGGACCACTAAAATGCCCTGGGCTCCCTGGAGCATCGTGAGACCAATTGAGCTTCTGTGCTTGTTTTTGCAACCTTATGTGGTGACCTCGTGTAGTGAACCTGCATGCATGACTTTCTGTGTGAGTTCTAGTTGTCTCAGTAGAATGTGGAATCCCTAATCTCATTCCTTCCAAGAGTCACTGTGCATCTATTAATGATGGGAAATTGCTCCCCCATTTCATCCTCTTAGTGTGTTAGTGGCACGTTCTTTGGATCCTCTGTCCAAGGCCAGCCTGGACTATGTCATGCACATTGATGTATCACAATTACATTCTACTCTTGCATCTTAACACTTTTACTCTCTCCATGAAGGACTTCAGTGTTTCATCTCAGGTCAGCACTGCATCTGAGACAGACTGCTAAACTGTCCATACAAATTTCAGGATACTTTAGTTTCTGGTTGATGTGTGCTTGCCTGTCCTCAGACCTCACATTTCAGTGGTCTTCATTCTTTCATCCATTCTCACAACTCCATCAAGAGCCATCCTCTTCCTCACAGATGAACACAATTTTTCTCACTCTTTATTTACAAGGATTAGTCTTATTTCATTTTTTTAATGTTCTAGGCATATTTTGATAGCATATGAAAGGGCAGACAGAGTTGTATTGATTTCTTTTATATATCCATGGGTGAAATCCACTGAATACTTGGATTTGGGAAGTATTCATCAGTTTGAGAAACTTCTTGGCTACTGTGTCTTAGGATACTATGTACTGTAGTGTGGTTCTCTGGACCATTCTAAGACTTTATGTCCACACATATTTGCACTGTGGGTTCTAAGTTTGTTAGATGTGGGGTTGCGTATTGTTATTGCTTTTTTTCATGTTTTGAGACAGGGTCTTACTATCCAGGGCTGGCTGGCTTAGAGTTCCATGTGGAGATAAAGCTGGCCTCAAGCTCACAGAGACCACTGCCTCTGATGCACATTTACCACCACACCCAGTCCTTCTGAAGCTTGTCCTGCTTGGTCATTCATCTATCTTCTCTCTACTCTAGCTCCCGTTTTCTGACACACTCTATTCTGTATTTTGTTTTCTTTGGGTCTAATCTGACATATGATACATATATTAGAGTCTAAATTTAGTATCTTTCAAAATTTTTTTCATTCTCAAATAACCATTCTATCAGTTTGCTGTAGAATTTGCTTCTCTGATGAGCATCTCTATTCAAACCATTTCCTTAGGTTTTCTCTCTCCATCATACTCAGAACCTTTCCTATCCCAGGACAGGAAAGGGGGCTGTTGGTCATGAACTGCTATCCGAGTAACTCTCCCTTCTCTGAAAAGTTAAAACATTTAGTTCTTGTTCCCCAGATCTATGAAGCTTTTCAAACTTCGTTATCTTTCTATGGTCTTTTAGGAAGATACTTTGGCCTGCTGTGACCTATTCCTTCCTGTGTAGCTCTGGTTCCTCAGGGTGTGTTGTGACTACTGTCTCACTGTCTCTGATTGTTTTCTTGTCTTTGTATGGAAAATGGAAAGGAGACCTTTATCTTTAACAAATTCAGTGTGTCTGAGGCTTGGGGGTCTCCAGGAAGGAGGGGCTTTTCAGTACTGACATCACGGCAGTGCAGAAGACCCATTGGCTACAGTGTGCCTTGATCTCCTTTTATATACACATGCAAATGACCCCAGTGAGCTGTTGGTACTGCAGATCCAAGACTCTAAAACCATCCTTCTGTAGTGTTCCATCTAAAGCCTCTACCTCAGGCTTGAATCTGTTCTGTGATGTTTATTATCCCACAGTTCCTTTGGAACCTTGATCATAATCCATCTCGTCTACTGGAATGCTCTGATTCTGGCTCAGACATAAAAAGTCCAAATCTTACTGTAGAGCCCTGCAGTATGATCATGCCAGAGAATATGGTCTCATCAACCTAATGGAAGAATTCATTTACCTGAGTGTTATTTATGGAATTTACAAATTCAATACTTACTGAGCACCTACTGTATTCGTTCCTGATTTCGTGCTATGTGCAAGAGACACAGAAGAGAAGAAGGCTGCTCTTGCCTTGTCGTCATATGCTACATGGCAAAATGGGGAAGCAAGAGGAATGAATGACTCTCATGGGTACTTACTCGTTTCTTATGATTCAGAAAACACAGTCTAAAAGGGTTAGAGGGCTGATGAGATTGCTTGGTGGGTAAAAGAGCTTGCCACAGACTGCTGGCCTGAGTTCCATCCCCAGAACCCACATGTAGAAGTGGAAGGAAAGAACCAACTCCTAAAAGATGCCCTGTCTGTCTGTCCATTTGTCCCTCTCTCCTCCTTCTCCCCTTCTTCTCCCCTTCTTGTGCTGTCTCTCCCCCTCTCCCCATCCCTATCTCCTCATTGTCTCCCCCACCTCTGAATCCCCCTCCATCACCCCCACAATAAAGAAAGAATTAAAAATTTAAGGCTTACCAATCTGATCTACATTTCCTGGCTAATAGGCAGTGGAAGGAAGGAGGCTCTCTGAGTACAGATTGGGAGTGCTCATGGTTGTAGCTCACAGGTGAGTCAAAACAAATTGACTTCAAAGGGAAACTGTCTTTTATAGAAATTGTGTCATTTCTTTAGAAAATTCTTTTTTCCATCACTTGAAAGTACTTCCTGCTGTTGCACCAGAGAGACATTCTGAGAAAGAATCCTACAATGATAGAAAGACCTTCTGTCTTCATTGTGCATTATGCAAATCTAAGTTTCTTGGCTTTTTTCCCCTCCCTTGTATCCATTTTTCTTAATTTTTAAAAAATTTGAACTTCTTTATCCCCCTCAATTACTGTATCTTGATTATGGTTTCTAGTCCCTCTACTCCTCCTGGTTGTTCCCTCCTCCCTTACAAATCTGGATCCACTCCTTTCCTGTTTCTCATTAAAAAACAAACAGGTTTCTAAAGAATAGTAATGAAACAAAATATGATAAAATAAAATCTAACACATTGGAGTTGGACAAGGCAAACAAAAGGAAAAGAGGCCAGAGTTTTGCCGGGCAGTGGTGGCGCATGCCTTTAATCCCAGCACTTGGGAGGCAGAGGCAGTCAGATTTCTGAGTTCGAGGCCAGCCTGGTCTACAGAGTGAGTTCCAGGACAGCCAATGACTATACAGAGAAACCCTGTCTTGAAAAACCAGAAAAAAAAAAAAAAAAAAAAGGAAAAGAGCCCGAGAGAAGGCACAAGAGTCAGAGACCCAATTATTCAGAGCAAACACTAGTTTCATAGACACACTGATTCTCTGGAGCAACTGAGACAGGGATAGATTATCAAAGAGTTGAGTTTTTCATTCTAATGAATTCATTTTAGCTTTAATAAACTTGAGGCTTATTAAGTTTATAGTAGCTGGCTATCATATTAAATAACAGCCATTAAAGCCTTAAGTGAATACCCCCCCTATTAATATTAAAGATACAATCTGTTAGCAAAGTGAGCAAAGAGAAACAAGATTTCTTTTTTCTCAAAACAAGATCCTCTCCATTGGCATCATGTCTTTCACAGGGAACAGCTTGGTTTCTCATCTCTTGGTCAGCTGAAGTATCAAGTAGCCGAATCCTGTATGGAACTAAGAGCAAGTATCCCCACTCATGTTTCCTGCCTCTGAGCCCTGTGCTGTGTGAAGGGGAAGACTGTAGACACAGCCTTTTAATTAGAGCCATGAATATGAAAAAATGTGAGTAAGAGAAATGAGCTAGGGCCCAGCCCCACAATGCCCCTCAGTGTAGCCACCTTCCTTCTTATCACAGAGACATATTGTGTCCTTTGTGTCTGTGGACTAGGACTTCTATGCATGAGAAAGTGCTCCTTCCAAGCAGCCACCCTGTGCCTATCACCTCCAGTAGAAGCCTATTGTGGTTATAAGTGTTTATAAGTTTCTGTCCTTCCCTCCTTTTTCTACATCTTGGAAAGCTATAATTTAGAAAGCAAATTGTGGGCCCACTCATACATGTATCACTTGTTTTTCCATATTCCATGCTTATTTCCAACCACCCTCTCTTACCATCTCTACCCCAGGCTCTTGACTCTGATAATTTCTACTTTCTACACTAAAAGTGGTATACCAGGCTGAGCAGCCACAGATATCCTGGGATGTATAACTGCCCTTTGATATGTTCTTCTAGCTGGGATGCCTTGTCTGGCCCAGTTGGAGAGGATGCACCTAGCCTGGCAGACTTGATGTGCCAAGATGGAGGGATACCCAGGGACCCTCCCCCACTCAGAGGAGAAGGGGAAGAGGTGTCTGGGAGAGGAGCGGTGAGTGAGATGTAAAGGGAATAGGTTTAAAAACACTAAATTATAAAAAGAAAATGCTTCTGTAAAATTGGGCTGTATACATATCTATAGGGCATTTTCTTAGTGTCCAATTGGGGAAGGGCCCTGCACACTGTGGGCGGTGCCATCCCTGGCTTGGTGGTCCTAGATTCTACAAGGAAGCAGGCTGAGCATCCCTCCATGGCCTCTGCATCAATTTCTGCCTCCAGTTTCTTTACATGCGGAGTTCCTGTCCTGATAGACAGTGATATGGAAGTATAAGACACATCAACCTTTCCCTCCCCAAGTTGCTTTGTTCATGGTGTTTAATCACTGTAATAGTAGCCTTAACTACTAAGATGGATTGTAAGCTTTGATGAAGATAGGGATCCTATTGGATCTCTCTAGCATCAGTTACAGGTTTCAGAAAATAAAGTCCTCCAGGGTGAGAAAAATATAGTAGCTGCAATTCAGGCTGCATATGTGTGGATGTCAGTTGGCTCTTCCTGAAGCTTCCATATAAGTGTTATTTTGGTACAGCCATATAGCGTATTTCTAGATAAATTCAAGAATTTGTTTTTTGATTTTCGGGGTTTTGTTTGTTTGTTTGTTTGTGTTTTTTTGAGACAGGGTTTCTCTGTATAACTCTGGCTGTCCTGGAACTCACCCACTTTGTAGACCAGGCTGGCCTTGAACTCAGAAATCCGCCTGCCTCTGCTTCCCAAGTGCTGGGATTAAAGGCTTGTGCCACCACTGCCTAGCAAATTCAAGAATTTGATAAAGCACATTGCCCTGCATTATGTGGGCAGGCACCATCTGATGTGCTGTGGGCTAGAGCAGAGAAAGAAGGTAAACTATTAGGAGACTTAGAACCGTTTTCTTTCTGCACGCAGGAGTAGGGCATAGGTCTTCCACCTCATCCTCCTTTTCCTGCTCCTCTTTCTCTTCTTCCTCCAGATCCTATTCCTTTAGACTTGGCTTTTACGCCACTGAGTATCTTGGATTCAGCTTGCAAGCTATTAGACATATATATGCTCCATCCTACTCTCTTCTGCTCAAACACTGAGGTTCTCACCTGAATCACAATTTGCCTACTCATTCATGGGGGCTAGTGTGGTGGCTCATACAATGTAATGGAGCTAAACAATGTTTACGAATACACCTAATACTGCACTCAAGCAATCTAATGCACTAATTTGAAGGTACACTTAGAAAAGAGAATGCCACTCTTTATTTTATGGCACATTAACACTGCCATCTGTTTTGTTTTCTTTTGTTTTTGTTTGTTTGCTTGCTTTTTAAATTATGGAATGTTTTTATTTTACTTACTTAAAGAGTTCTCTTAGACTATGAGTACTTATTTGTAACATCATTTTACTTACATAATCTAGAAAGACAAAATAGTAAGGGTGTCCTAAAACTATCTCATATTTACAATTATTTGTCTAGAATAGTTTATGTTAGTTGTTGTATATTTTCCCCATAAATCATTATCCTCCAAGCCACCAAGAACCCAGTTGCTTTTTAATGTGCTTTCAAGCTAATGATGCTCAATGATGTAGCATTTTATGTTGGCAGATTATTCTTCATATTTATTTGTTTGTGTTCTGATGATCACATAATTAGTTGTTTTATTGTGAAATTTTCATTTTTGTGTTTTGATCAGTCTCATTCCTATCACCCTGTCCTGCCCTCTGACTCCTGCTTATCCCTTTCTTCTTCCCAAGGAGTCCTCTATCTACACTCTTGTCTCGCTGTCCTCCCTCCCTCCCTCCCTCTTTCCCTCCCTCCCTCCCTCCCTCCCTGGTAATGCAGTGGGTTTAATTGGGATTATTTATTGCTGCACAGGTGAAGGGTTATTTACAGATACACAGGCTGCTTACTCATCACTATGTTACTAAGGAAGTATTCTCCTCCCCCAGTAGATATTTGAACATGCTCAAGGTGTCAGCAAATAGCCTTCAGGGGCTGAAAGGATGGCTCAGCAGTTAAGAAGGTTTCTTTCCCTTCTCAGAACTCACATTGGGTGACTCACAAACTGCCTATAACTTGAACTTTATTGGATCTGATACCCTCTTCTGGCCTCCAGGGCAATTGTACATATATGACAAGTGTGCGCGCACGCGCACACATACACACACAAACGCACATTATTATTTTTACAAAACTCTAAAAATTAAAAAAAATCTTTCAGATAACTATGGTCTGTGTTTATTCCTCAAATAGTTCTTATGTGGTTGTCAACACTGCCATAGTACTGGTACCAACTTCCTGACTTCACAGGGAAGGGAGCTCTGTGACAAACTGCCCAAAGACCACATTATGGCATAATAAACATAAACCAAACTTAATTAGAAAGCAGCAGGGAAAGGGTTAGATTGACATATACACAAATCACTTGTCCTTTCCACCCCAAACCCAAGACACAAAAAAGAAATCACAAAAAGAAATGAAATCATAAACAGTACTTCATGAAATACATATTTTTTTTTGGATTTTTTTTATTAGAGAAATTCTTCATTTACATTTCAAGTGTTATCCCAAAAGTCCCCGATACCCACCTCCCACCCTGCTCCCCTATCCTCCCCCTCCCACTATTTGGCCCTGGCATTCCCCTGTACTA
>LR749523.1:1165167-1181765 GCA_902729485.2 Mus minutoides
ATCCACTTCTGTATTTGTCAGGGACTGTCAAAGCCTGCCAGGAGACAGCTATATCAGGGTCCCTTCAGCAATATCCTGATGGTGTGTGCAGTAGTGTCTGCATTTGGTGGCTGATTATGTGATGGACCGCCCGGGTGGGGCATTCTCTGGATGGTCCATCCTTTCGTTTAGCTCCAAACTTTGTCTCTGCACCTCCTTCTGTGCATATTTTAATCCCTATTATAGGGAGGAATGAAGTATGAAATACATATTTCTATATAGGATCGACACTCTCAAGCCTCAGGAGCAGAGACCTCTGTTAAACTCACCTTTAAGAACATAGCAGGATGAGCCAGATGTGGTAGAGTACACACACACAGCACTGCAAGTGCATTAAGTTAGGAAGTGGAGGCAGGAGGATTGGAAATTCTAACCCAGTTTAGGCTATATAGTGATACCAATAAATAGACAAATAAATAATTGAAATGAAAGATAGAACTCATACAAAGGCATGTTTAAGGAAGAAAAAGTAGTTCACATAGGGAAGAATTAGAACAGTAACTTTAAATAGGCAAGACAGTAAAGACCATCTCTTCTAAATAGACACTTTGATCTTAAACATTAACAGTAAGTAAGAATTAGTGGGGCAGAAATACAACTAGAAGACTCCTTAGGCAAAAATTAACAGGCTAGGAGATTGAGTCATGAAATTCCTCTAGAGTATAGTACAAAAGTGATAGGAAATGTGAGTCAATGAAGAAGAAATTTAGGGACATAAAGAAGACAGCTACAAGATTCTGCATTCCTCAAAAACATTGTGAGTGTGTGGAACATAGCAGAAGAAAATCAAAGCATGTTCTGCCTTTAGACTAGCAGATTCCCAGAAGTGTCAAAAGGGTGGAAGCAGGCCAACAGGCCTTCCACTGGCCCCACAATAGTGGGATTTGAGAGCAAGCCTAAAGCAGGTTTGGGGTGGGGGGTGGCACAGAGACACAGAGAGAACTCAAATTGACACAGCATTGGTTAGAACTACTGTTAGAGTGAGACTGTCATTCATGGCCCAGGTTGCTGATAGTGAATGAGAATTTAGGTTTGAAATTCTAAGAAATATAAGGAAGAACTAGAGAATTTATTTTCAGGCAAGACATGCAATTACTCCTATTTCCTGATGGTATGCTTTTATACAAAAAAGACCCTAAAGATCTATCAGAAAATTCTAGAACTAATAAACACCTTCAGAACAATAGGAAGATATGGAGTCAAATATAGAAAATGTTAGGTTTTCAATATACCAATAATGAATACTCTGAGTTGGAAACTGGGAAGAAAACTCTCACTTCCCTTAGCTTAAAAAAAATAAAATGCCCAGAAAAAAAAATACTTGAGGATATGAGAGATCTCTATAATAAAATTTCTAAAGAAATAAAAGAAACTAAAAAGATTATAAAAGCTCCCATGCTCATGAACAGCAAGACTTAATATAGTAAGATTACTGATTTTTCCAAAGCAAATCTACAGATCCAATGCAATTCCCATTAAAATTCTAATGAAAAATTTTAAGATATAAAAAAGGCAATCCTAATATTCATGTAGAAGCCTGACAATGCCTATTAGCTAAAGCAAGTCTCCGCAAATGAACATTGCTAGAGGTCCCACCATCACCTATGACTTCACGTTACAGTACAGAGTAACAAATGTGATAGAAAAGGAGACATGTAGGAGATTGAAAGAAAATGAAAGTCTCATAAATAAACCTACAGAGCCACAGCAAAATATTTGCACTGGAGAAAAGAAAGTCCATTCAACAAAATGGGATGGGGAAGCAGGGTGTCCATGTATAGGGTAATGGAGCCAGAGGCTCATGTCTCACTTCACAAAAGGCAATCCATCTAATATCAGAAACATTAATGTAAGACCTGACATTCTTAAATGGTTAGAGAAAAAAAGGGGAAACACTTCAGTCCGATGGTTGGGTATAAGTATCTATGTCTCAGTCAGCTGCTGGTAAGTTGGGAGTCTCTGTGGTTGAATCAAGGGAAGGATTGAAGAAACTGAAGGGGAGAGCGTCCCCATAGGAAGACCAAAAGTCTCAAATAATTAAGACCCTAGGGAGCTCCCAGAGACTGAGCCACCAACCAGGAGCATACACAGGCTGATCCAAGGCCCCTGACACAAATATAACAGAGGACTGCCTGGTCTGGCCTCAGTGGGAGAAGATGTGTTTAACCCTTAAGAGACTTGAGCCCTCAGGGAAGGGGCAGGTCTGGTGGAGGGGAGCCCCTCTTGGAGGCAAGGGGGAGGAGGGTGGGATGAGAAATTGTGGGAGGGGGACTGGGAGGAGGGCAACGACTAGAATGTAAATAAATAAAATAATTTTTAAAATTATTTTTTTAATTATTTTATTTATACACTTCACAGTATATATACTCTTAAAAAGGCCTCCATTATCTCAGAAAATAAGACAGAATTGGCAAATGGGGCTGCATGAAACTGAAAAGGTTCTGCACAGCAAAGGAAATAGTCAAGTGAAAGGCAACCTAGAGAAGAAGTCGCTAGCTCCCCAACTAAGACTGGACTCAATTCCCAGCACCAAAATAATAACGAGAAAGAGAAACACTTTCCAAAATGAAAACTTGCTAGGTAGAAAGAAAGGCTGTTGAAAGAGGGAGATGTGCAGATGGTGTGGAAATACGTGGGAAGTAGTGAACCTCACCTAGGATTAGATAAGTAAAACCCCCACTCACCAAAAAACTGCAAATTAAAACAAAACTAAACAGCAAAACAAAACTGGGCTACACCGTGCATAAGAGGAAGCACAGAGGGGCTCTGCAGTAGGATCCAGGAATGCTGCGGGTAGGATGCCTTTCTCCAGTACTCACTGGCTATCGATCTGTGGTAAAGCCTGGTGACATTACTGGCACTGGGGAAGGGGTTTTCCTGGTTTACAAAATTTATCTCCTGTTGTGATCATCATGCTTTTAGTCTTCACTGAAAAGGAAAAAAAGATACCTACTTTAGACAATCAAGTAATATGACTGACCTATCAACAAAACAAAGGACAGAGAGATCTCAGGATTACCTATGCAGCAAGCATACAAGTTCAAGCTCATGCAGACAGCATAAAACACACACAGTAGAATCTTCTCAGGATTTTAGAATTACCAACTTTCATTTCATCTCATATCTGAAGTTTGAAACTATTAGACAGGGTCTTATTCAAAGAAGCAAAAGATAATTAAATGGCAGGAAAACTGAATAGTCTCTTAAGTAGGGGCATGGTCTGGCACAATGGCCTGCACCAGACTGAGCCCACAGGCATTCAGGCATTGGTGAAAGACTGGCCTATGTGCCCTCTCCCCATTACATCGGGGGGGGGGGGGAGCTAATGGCAGTTGAGGACTGTTGGGAGAGGGAAAGTCATTGTAGTCACTGGTAAGGTACTAATGCGCTAGTGGACAGCCTCATACCCAGGACCGTGTGGGCACCCTCAGTTATGCACACTGGCTCACAAAACAGAAAGAAAAATAAAACAAAAAAGAAAGGAAAATGGATGGGCACTTAGTGGGAGGAATTGCGGCTGGGACTGGTGGGTGGAGGGATGATGGGTGTGGCCAGGATGGTTTTGTCTACATGTGTGAAATTGTCATAGAATAATAAGAAGCAATATGTTATCAAATTAAGTAAAAATCAAGATTTCAGACACTTATCTTGTGACTGGAGCTCAGCAGAACATAATCATTGTACAAATCTCAGGGTGAATTACAAATATATGAAAATAACATGGCCAGGGCTAAGACACGTGGTGAAGTTTTGGACAGACTAACCAACAAACACTCTTGAAACGGTTTCTGTTTAACCCAAGTCAGAATGTTGATATTAGCCATGTAAACAGGTAAAACCTCCTTCCAGTGAAAGTAACTTAACTCCTGCGGATGCCGGGTTGATGAAGCTATTAAGTCTGTAGTTTTCCTAAATGCTTGTAACAGGGATGGGAAGTTTTCCCCCTTAAAAATGATGCCAGGGTATAAAACCTTTAAGAATGAACTTTAAGAAGCTGGGAAGATAGCACAGAGAGTAAGAGCACTTGTGATGAAAGTAAAAGGGTCTAAGTTCAAATCCCCAATATTTATATAAAAGCCAGGCATGGTTTTGCAGGCCTGTAATCCTAGCACTGGAAGATGAAGATGGGTGAATTCAGGGAAGTCTCTGGCCAAGAAGCCTGGCAAAATGGTGAGTGAGCTTCAGGTTCACTGAGATACCCTGTTTCAAAGAATAGAGTGTAGAGAGATAGCAGATTCCTGACTCCAACCCTACCTCTACTCTGGCCACACACACACACACACACACACACACACACACACACACACACACAGATCCTACACATAAACACACACACACACACACACACACACACACCCATATATACATACACAAACAAACACACATACACACACACCCTACACACACAAACACATACACTCATACACACACATACACACACATACACAAGCCTGAGGGGTTCACATAAAAAATACAAGAGATCTGTGAGGAAAATATTTGAACAATATAAGCAAATAAAACAATTATTCAACGTGAAGCCCTGGTGTTATAACGATGCAAACTGTAAAAGGTCATGTATGCTATTTCACAGGATTTCAATTAGAAAGTAGTGAAGGAGAGAATCTACAAAGTTCACTATCAAATGTTCCTAACATTCATAAAGAATAATGACAAAGATAGAGTTAAACTCTGACAGAAGTAAAGGTAGAAAGCATTGTGTTTGTGATATGCTAATAAAATACCATTAAAATGTCATCATCTCTGGATAGGAATGGATTCAAGGTCAGCTGAAAAGCCAGGCTGGAGGGACAATTCTGGATTTAAGAGCACTTGCTGCTCTTATAGAGGACTTGAGTTCTGAGCACCTACATTGAGAGGCACACAATATCTTCAACTCCAGCTTTAGGGGATCTGAGGTCTTCTGGACCCCATGAGCACACACACGTATGAGCATACACGCCATTAAAATGAAATTAAATCTTAGTGCAGGAAAACATCCCTGAAAATGACCATATGACCCATGTCAGAGACTGCACTTTAGTTCAGTTGAAATAATGCACCATATAGTTTCAGCAACTAAACAACTAACATAACTACTGTTTATTTTAATATATTTAAAAATTGAGTGTCAGAAAAATTAAAACAACTATAAACATTCAATAAAATATATAAAATCATATACATAAAATCTTAATGTAGCAAGAACTTTGTAATAATGACTTAAAAGTTGCATTGAAATAAAGAGGAAGAGGAAGAAGAAAGGAAGCAAAAGATAAAGCATTTCCACATTCAAAAGAAATCATGGCAGCAGCTAAGATAAACCATGCAAATTCATTCATTACAGCTGGGGACAATGCAACGGTTCTATTGCATAATGGATTAATTTCTGAAAGAGAAAAAGGATATAAGCAAAGAAAAAAATTAGACAACTCTACAGGAGTAAAATGTAATTGTCAAGGATTATGGTTTTAAAAATTCAATTTTCCAAGCCTTATACATATTTCATCTGACTTATCCGGATTTTATATTTTCATGGTGTTTTAAAACCTAAGCACTTTAAAGAATTTTTTAAAAATGAGATTTTCATCTCAGAAGTCTTTAACTTTATAATTTTAACACATCAAGGTTATTGTGACAGAAAATTTAACACGGATAGTTTCCTATGAATGATTTACTGGCAACACAACCCTAAGTGCAGAGATAACATGGAAAGCTTCTTCTAGAGTAGATGAATCTTCTCTGTCAGGCCACAGGATACTCTCAGCTTAGTTTTGCTTTTCTGGTGATTTTCTTGCAGCCATACCATCGGCAGAGTATTGAGTCTCCTACAGGACCCACTGCACAAACCCTTGTGGACTTAACATTATTGCTGACTCTCCATTAAACACTATGAAGCTGCCTGGAGGTAAGAATGTCAGTGACTCCATATCTCTCTTAGAGTTTAACAACCTGGTACAATTTTTATAAAGTTTAAGTGTGAGTTGCATAGCCCTGTAGATGGTTAGGGATGGAAAGGGCCATTTCCCTTTTATCTTTATCGTGTGTGTGTGTGTGTGTGTGTGTGTGTGTGTGTGTACATGCACACATGCACACGCATATGTGCACATGTGCAGTCACATTCCAGCATGTGTAGCAAGGTCAGAGGATAATCTATAAGAGTGGATATTCTCCTTCGACCACAGGGGTTCCAGGGATAAAACAGGTCGATTCCCAGGTTTGACAGCAAACACTTTTACATGAGGAGCCATCTCCTCAGCCCTGATCATCTCTTGATAAGACATTCCTGTAGACTTGGAAGATGCCCAAGTAGACAGAGGCTCTACAATCAGAATGGGGAAGAACATGAACCAAGAAGGTTTGGAATCTTATTATCTAAGTGTGCATGTCGGCAAAGCCAGTGATGGTCTTTCCGCAGACAGAGACCTACATTTCCCTCTAAACTTAGGCCATTTTTTTCTAACTCTGTCAAAACAACAACAACAACAACGACAACAACAACAACAATGACAACGACAGAGACAGCTCATTGAACTACATAGGCTTGGACCATAAAGGGCAAAAGGACATCATCTGACCCTGCACATCTCTTGGTAACTTCCTTGTCAGGGTTATCAAGGGCCTCTTGTTGGTCACTTCCAGTGATGATAACTTATAAGAGAAATGCTTTTATCTTTATCACTGGGTAAGTAGCTTAATGTGAGTCAGCTGGACTCTCTCTCTCTCTTCTCTCTCCTGATTTTCCAGTCAGTTAAAGCCACCCAGAGTGAGTCACAGATGGCTTGATACGCTTTCAGCTCTCTTGACTGTAAAAACAGAGTCATTCCTTCCACTTCCCTCTTTGGTTGAGCTTCCGCTTCGCTGTGGCTGTTACTCCCTCAGTTGAAGGATTTTTCAGATGTTAGGGTTCTGGCTATCTAGGATTGACTCCTATTTGTCAAAGTTTCCTTTAAACTTGGATGCTGAAGATGAAGTAGGCAGAGCTTGCTGTGCTCACTGGAGAGTGTGAATGGAGAGAATGGGCTTTGCCTCCCTCCCATCTCTTTCCTCCAACTGCTTTGCTTATGTCCCAGACGTGCCCGGGCTGGGTCAGCCTTCTGATGCCCACCTGCCCCAGGTGACTTTCTTTAAAGTGCAAAGTTATCACCTCATCTCCTTCATCTACCAACTTCTCTCTTGGTCACATCTTGTTCTCTTTCCTAAACTTTTTTATTGTGCTTTGTCCATAACTGGGTTTGCTAGAAACAAACCCTCCACAATTAAATTAGATATTAAAAAACGTGAAAATCCAAATAAGAGTTTATAACCATCACACTTGGAAAGAACAGTAATGTTACTAGTTACAAAACTTGGCTCTTCCCATCATCGCCAACAATGTTTGAACCCTCGAATTAGTATCTCTTTTCCATAGGTCAGGGGGCTAATGTAATAGCAAGTGGGATTCACCAAAGGGACAACCTGCTTTACAGCCAGGCTGGGCTTACTGCAAAAGGCATGCACAAGCTCTCCTAGAGCAACCAGGGTGCCTTCCCTGGATGCTCACAGCTGTCCTGTGACCATGAGCTGCGTGTTACTCTTATGTTTCAGTTCAAAGAGAAAGTTGACTTTTCCCCCCAGTTCCCAATAACACTAAGAACTAAATATGCAGAAACTAAACCAAGAAGCTAAACCTCACGGGCAGGAACTCAGTCAATGTGTCTAGTGTAGGTTTCCTCACGGTGAGATTCCTGCAATACTTCTTCACTCCTGGCAAAGTGCTCAGCTGATTTGGAGAAAGTGAGGAACCTCAGCTATTTTTGTTACTCCAACTGCAGAGATAGAAAGCTTCCATCCCTGATATCTGTAAAGCCATTCACAGCCCATGGGGCTATGCTGCTATTGACATCGTATGTGTGTGCCAGGCAGGCACATATGTGTATGTGTCTGAAGCATGAGGGAAGCACACGTGCCCTGGCATGCATATCCTTGTCAGAGGACAAAGGCAGGTGTTAGGCCTCATCTTCCACCTTTTTGACATAGGGACTGTTGTTGACAGTTTCATGCACCAGGATATCTGGCCCCTGAGCTCCCTCTGTCTGTCCTTCCATCTCGCCACAGGAGCACTGGGATTGTAGAAGTGCAGAGACTTGACGTAGGTCCTAAGGATTCAAAGTCAGGTCCTCAGGCTTGCAGGGCAAATAATCACTTTACCCATAAAGCCATCTTCCCATTCATGTTACTAGGGCCTACCCCTGAATGTGTATCTGAGGAGGGAGTTGGTGTGGTGCTCCTTTGAGTGCATATGAGCATCTGGGAGCCAGTGGCCACCTTCAAGCATCATTTCTTGGTGGCTTTCACCTTGGTTTTTGAGATAGGGTTGGTCACTGGGACATGGGGCTGGTAGATTAGCTAGCCTGGCCGGCCCAGCATGTCTGGCTTATTCCATGGCTTCATATGTGCCTGAGACCCTGGTCTTCACTGTTGGGCAGGCTTTCTGACTAAGCTTTCTTCCAAGACTCACTCAGTAATCTCTGGTAAATTTTCAGGTCAACAGATTCTGGGTAAGACCCAGAAATCTGCATCTGTCAGAATCTCAGGCCCCGCTGCTGCTGACCAATGTGAGAAGCACTCATCCCTGGACATTTTCCCAAGGTGCTTAATACAAAGTGCACAGCTGGTCATCCCTTTCTTCATATAGGAATTTAAAAACCATCATCATGCCAATTGTAGCATTTCTGTTCACCTCTTAATCAGGCTTGCCGATTTGCTAAATGTTTTAAGAAACTGTTTACTGAGGTACATGGTTGAAAAACAGCTTCAAACTGCAGGGGTCTTTGGTCCTCATTAATACTCGAAATTTCTCTGAACCCAGAGGAAGGCAAGGTTCAACAGTGTAACAGAGAATCAAGTGGAAACAAACAGACCCATTCAGAGCGGTGGGAACATGCTAACGCTCGTGTTAAATGTTAACTCCCTTTAAAAATAAAAATAACACAGAGAGTGATCTCTGGTGGGGGAATAGATCGCTCTAGATTAGGCAAATTCTGTTGTTTCAGGTGGTTAACCTTGTTGTTCCAAACCCCAGCCTGGAGTTCAAAAACAAACCCACAAGCCTGAAGGTCAGTCCTCGGCACAGTAGTCTGGATGGGGCCCTATTAACAGTAACTAAATACCATGGACTTGGGACATTGGGACTGTGGCCCTTTGGCTTCTCAGAAGAACTTAAAGATAGCTACAGAGGGAACATGAGCAGCTAGCTTGATTTTCACGGGGAACTCCATGGAAATATCTTCCACAGGGAGATACTTATTTGACCCGCTGTCTCTTGGAAGCTCATTCCTGGGGTCAAGTTTGTGATTGGACTGCTGTATGTGTGTGGCATTTATTTTGGGCTATCACTGGACAGGAACCTGACACAGGCACCTAGAAATGAATTTCCACAGTTCCTTCCTATTAGCTTCCCTGGTAGATAGAACCTCAGCTGTGTGAAATGTTAGCTTAGGGAAGGACTTGCTCAACCATGTCACTGAAAGGCCAACAGACTGGACGCTGTCACAGCTGATGTGTTGCTAAGTTGAGAAAATGATCATCATAGTGATGACTGCAGAGATGCCAACTCTGGGAAATGTGCTCAAGTCTCAGAGGACAGAAACAGGCGAGAGTGCAGCGAAGAAAGGGAAGGAAGGAAGGGTTCAATTCGACCGATGTTCTAAACAAGAGGAAGAGCACACTGCAATCTCTCACTGGCAGAAACAGCATCCATATATCCACACTCTCAGGGACCTTGACCTTGGATATCTTCGTGGGTGTGTTACCTTTCCATGCAAAGAAGTTCCATAGAACTTGGCTGTGTGTAGATCGAAAGCCACAGATCCACCACAGCCCACCCAGCAGGAAGCACCTGGGCAGAGGTTTTGCAAGCTCACCTGGAAATGTTTGCAGGTCATGTCTCAAATTGTCTGAGGTCACGCATTGGTATAGAAGCACTTAATGAGAACTTGCACTTCTTAAGAGTCAGAAGCTAGACCTGAAAACAGAGATAGAGGATTAGATTGTGCGGCTACAAGAAAACTAAAGAATACAATTGTTAGGGGCTGGAGAGATGACCCAGCAATTAAGAATAGATGTTGCTCTTGCAGAGGACCTGGGTTTAGTTCACAGCACTGACATAGTGTTTCAAAGCCATCCATAACTCCAGTTTCAGGGGCTCTGATTCCCTCTTCTGATCTCTGTAGGTACCACACACACATGTGGTGCACAGTCATACTTTCAGGCAAATCACCCATATACATAAAATTTAAAAAATAAATATATTTTAGCAAATACCGCTGTAACTATACTTGGTTTGAGGATCTGGGGAATGAACATAAAAATGTATATTAAATGATTACATAATCAGGTATACACACATACACCACACATACACCACACATATACATACACACACATACACATATACCACACATACATACATATATATACACACATACACACATATACATATACCATACAGACACACATACACACATATACACATACACCACACACATATACACACATACACATATACCACACATACATACATATATACACACATACACACATATACATATACCATACAGACACACATACACACATATACACATACACCACACACACACACACACACACACACACACACACAGATTTCTGCAAGAACAAAGAAAAGCATTAAAAATGGATACCAGAAATTACAAGAAAATTAAGCTGAGTGCAGTGGGACACAGATGAAATCTTAACACTCAGATCCTGAAGCAGGAATGTCAAGGGCAGCCAGAGCTCTGGGGACATAGTCTGTGCTGGGTGGGGCTTTTCAGTGACAACTGTCTTGGAATCATCTGTATATCTGTAAGTACAGCAGCCTCATTCGTCCACCAAGCTGTAATTAGGTGTAATTGTTCCTTTGGTCTGCTTTCTGTACCCTGACTGTGGAAGCAGACAGTTGTTCACAGATCCTTAGGAAAAGTCACACCCACAGATCCATGTCCTGAGAACCTGGAAGAAGTTTATTCAGACCATAATTCCGTTAAGCAACTGGGCTTATTTGGTCTATTATTTCAGATGTATTCCATGGCTCTGACCCCAAAGCTCAGGAGAATTTGAAAATTCTAGAAATCAGGTCTCTTATGATCATCTTAATGGGAAATGTGAATGAGTTAGGTGAGACAGGCTTGGAATCGTTCCATCTACCAGAAATTCAAATGCGGAGAATAACTTCTCAATTATTCATTCATCCCCTGATTTAATCAGTTGATAATCTCTGGGGAGAACTCTTTACAGGTACTGAACTGGATGGGGAAATCAATAAGGTAGAGTCTCTTACAATTCTCCCTCCAAGAGCTAGAGGAAAGTTCTGGAAGAACCTCTTGCTATGAGTGATGAGCTTCCCCTGAGGTGAGGTTTGAGCTGAGTGTTATGGAATGGAAACAAGCTGGCTGAGGGCATAGAGTGAGAAAGATTGCTGCAGGAAGTGGGGGTTGCCAGTATAAAAGGAAACATTTTTAAAATCTGAGTTTGAATTGGCAGGCTGTCCTATATATCAGCAGAAGGGATAGCTGTTCTTTCTTGCATGGAAGACATTTCCTGGGACATTAACAGGCAAGGATCCTTCTAGGTCTGGATGTGAGCTCTCCCCAAGGACTGACCACCCCCAGCCCCTGCCCAGGATGTTTGCTTTGGTCCTTTGATCTCTTCTAAAGCTTTTGAAAAGTCTGTGTGATTCTCATTAAATGTTGAGTTAGAGAAACACATGTGCATTAAATGCTTATCCAGGTGTCACAAATAAGCATGTGGAGAGCTAAAAAGGAAGGGGGCAGTGAGGGAAGGACAGATAGATCGACTGAGAGCCTGATTGTCCCCAGGCCCTCTGTGAAGCCCTCATCATGTGCTGCTTTCTGTCTTTCAGACTGAGAAACTCTGACCCCTTAGACCAGGATGCTAAGAGAATACCAATTTGCTTTGCCGGATCTCTGTTTAGTGGCAGTGTGGGGCTCTGGGGATAAAAATGTGCCGTCAGTGCCTCAATGACTTGTGAACCTAAACTGGATCTACACGACTAGAGCTGCGATCTGTTCTACACTATGTTCTACAGGACTAGAGCTGCGATCTGTTCTACACTATTCTTCTCCTAGCTTCCCTTGTAAGCAGCCCACCCCTTCTATAACAGCAGCTCGGGGAAACATTGTCTGTCAGATAGAGTGAACAGGAAGACGATTTCTGAGGTCACTGAAGCTAGCTCCAGCACCTAACAGCTTACAAACTAGGAGAGCAGCTCTGCCGATCCTAACTCCCCTTTAAATGTTAACCAGGATCATGAAAAGTTCATCAATAATCTTACCCCTTCCCCATTCCTCACAGTTACTCACACTCACCAACATCCACAAACATCAGAGTGAATATTTACTGACACCAAGAGTTGTTTTTGTTTTTTTTTCTGCCTATGACCGCCAAGAATTCTGAATGGACTTGATAATTATGAGCATCGTTCACTTCAATTAAAATAAAGCAGTGGCAGGGGGCGGGGCAGCTATGAATGCTGGTTGCTATCGTGCTTGTTAGATTGCATGTCTGGTCAACAAAGTGAGTTCCAGGACAGCCAGGGCTACACAGAGAAACCCTGTCCCGAAAAGCCAAAAAAAAAAAAAAAAGAATATTTTCAATTAAATAAACAGAAATGTGTTTTTCAAAGTGGGAAGGAAACAGACACCTGACCATAGCAACTATCTAAACACCTGCCCTCTGCCTCTAAAGGGCATCTTTTCTGCCAGAATCTGCTGTGTATCATGGAGGAGAAGATTTGCCAGAGTGTAAACAAGCCCTTGGTTCTGAAGGAAATGAAATATACTATCTCAGGTCAGTCTAACCAAATCCTAGATTAGAGGCAGATAGAAGAGCCACAAGAAAATTTAGAGACTTGAGCCTTTTTGATAGATACTGCTAGCCAATTGGGCCAGTACTCTCCCCAGACAGCATAGTCCAGGGATCCTGTCTCTGCCTCTTCAAGCTGGAATTATTGCTGTGCTGTCATGCTTCCCTGGAATTTACACGAGTTCTGGGTTCCAAACTGTAGATTTCTTGCTTTGGGAACAAGAACTTTAATTGCTGAGCCATCTCTCCAGCCCAAGGTTAGTATTTTTGTTTAGAAAAATCCCTAAAACACTCAACCAGATGGTGGTCTCACTTGCTTCTCTTTCTTGGCCTCTGAATTGAAATAATAGCAGGAAATGCCTATTTCTGTTTTAACTATGGCTCTCAAAATGTACAAGTGTGAAAACTGGCCAAAACCAAAATAAATATAAAGGAAGTTTTTAAAATAGGCTTCTTCCTCTTGGTTCTTGGATATGAAAGATAATGGTAGTGGGCGGGGGCAGAAACAAGAAAGGATGATGTGAGAAGACAAAATAGCACATGTTTTCTGTTGTATGTGGAATCTAGACTTAAAAACAACTCGTATGCATACACATGCCATAAGAGCAGTAGTGGGCAGGGAAGAGCCAGGAAGACGAGGTGGGGAAGGATGGTGGAGATGGAGAAGGACGATAGAAAAGGGAGAATGCCATGTTTGTATAAAAATGAGCTAATGAAAATGCCATATTTTATATGCCAATTAAAATATAAATGCAGTGAATAAAAAACACAGAATGACAGAGTATTTTATTCCCTAAAATTTGAAGCCAAGCAGTTGAGTAGGTAGAGCAATCCAGCTCAGGGTCAGAATTTCCCAACAGCCTTGAAATAGACACCCTGTTTGGTTCTGCCGTCTTGACTCAGTGTTACAAGGGTGAAGCTTCACAGGTCCATGAACTTCTGTCTGGAGACCTGTTTCCTGTAGCTGGGCATGTGGAACTATTTCAGTTAGTGTCACAGTGAGTCTAGCTGTGAGCAAACACCAACAGTACGCTGGTTTAGAAAGTGGGTAACACAAATGTTCTTATAGTTCAGCAACTGTGTCATGATCATGTCGGGTAGAGAGCAGACACCACCCAAGCTCTCTGAGTGCTACCATCTTGGCAGCATGCCTGGCTCTGTAATACGAGCACCGACACCCCTAGGTTTGACACCTGTCTCCAACAACAGCTGCTCTGACACTGGCAGGAAGGCCACTGAACTTCTCCATCCCTCATGTCTTCATCTATAGTTAGGGCAATGAGCTGCAAGGAGAAAAATGGGGAAAGTCAACCCAGGGCTATCACAATAGATGAAAGTCTCTGTGAAGAGCAGTCACCAGCAATGGGATGACCAATGGAATCCACTCAGTCTCTGTGTAGATTCAGGTACAGGCAGAGAAGGCATGGTGTGATTGCAAGTCAGTTTCCTCAAGGAAAGATGAGAGAGAACAGCCAACTGGTTTGGAGTGCTCACACCCAAAGATCCATGATTGCCAGGCAGTGTGGCAGCGCATGCCTTTAATCCCAGCACTTGGGAGGCAGAGGCAGGTAGATTTCTGAGTTCCAGGACAGCTTGGTCTACAGATGAGTTCCAGGACAACCAGGGCTACACAGAGAAGCCAAGCCTTGTCTCAACAAAACACAAACAAAACCAAAAGTCCATGATTTTTTTAACTGGCTTTGGTATTTTTTTTCCCTCAAGGACTAGATATGAAAGTTGAGTATAATTAACACTTACTATAAATTCATTGAAAAGCAAGAGAAGTTGATGTTCTATCCAAGACATAAAATTTACTTGATTTTCAAAGCAGGAAATGAAGTCTGCAGGATAGATTGCATAAACAGCACTTCCTAAAAGTAGCAAGGTGGAGGCAAGCCCAGTCCTTCTGTTAGCTTCACAGAGGCACTGGCCAATGTAATACAAATCAGCACATCTTTAGAAAAGAGTATTGCCCCACAAAAGAAATCCTATCAGCAGTGTAGGTGTGTCCGTAATTCCTTAAAACCTTCCAGCACTCTAGCTGCTGAAGAAATAAAGCAGTTTTGCTTGGAGCAAGAAGTATGCCAAATTGAAGTGAAGTTGCTTGGCAACAGATTAACTTATTTAACCTTTATTTCTGTCTTGACAAAGATGCTGCAGAAAGAACCATGAAGACATCAGTAGGATATTTAGGAACAGTAGCTTCAAGAATCCCCACCCAGTGCAAGACATGGTGTCAATAGCCAAAGGTGGAAGTTCACAGACTACATTTCCCAAGCTCCCTTGCAAACAGGAGTCCTTTTTTTTCCCAATTTTTATTAGAAATTTTCTTCATTTACATTTCATATGTTATCCCGAAAGTCCCCTAAACCCTCCCCCATTCCCTGCCCTGCTCCCCTACCCACCCACTCCCACATCTTGGCCCTGGCATACCCGTGTACTGGGGCATATAAAGTTTGCATGATCAAGGGGCCTCTCTTCCCAGTGATGGCCAACTAGGCCATCTTCTGCTATATATGCAGCTAGAGACACGAGCTCTAGGGGTACTAGTTAGTTCATATTGTTCTTCTACCTATAGGGTTGGAGACCCCTTCAGCTCCGTGGGTACTTTCTATAGCTACTCCCTTGGGAACCCTGTGTTCCATCTAATAGCTGACTGTGAACAAACACTTCTGTGTTTGCCAGGCACTGGTATAGCCTCACACGAGACAGCTATCACAGGGCTCTTTTAGCGTGGAGCTGAAACAAAAGGATGGACCAACCAGTGACTGCTGCAGCCAGGGATCCATCCCATAATCAGCCACCTAATGCTGACACTATTGTATATGCCAGCAAGATATTGCTGAACAGGAGTCTTTCTAGCATTTGTTACTAGAAAACAGTGAGTGAGTCAGGGGTAGAGCTAGAGAACCATTGCTTCTTGACAGTGTGGATACTGCAGATGTATGAGAGTTAAACAGACCCTATCCTCTGAGCAGGGGTAGCACCTATTTGGAAATCCTGCCCTAGGCCCTGCACCATGCCTATAAGAGTGTTCTAGTATGTCAGAGGCCACAAGTGTGTTATCACATCCTGATCACTGGTCAGGCCTGTTTTCCTTTTCATTCCTCTGCATCTTTATCTGCCCCTTTGGTCTCCCTGCTCTTATGCGGTCTTCCCTCTAGTTAGTCTCTATTTGAAACACCAAAAGATGTTTTTAAATGGATCCAGACTGACGAGAATCATCAAAGAGTTCATTTTCTCTTGTCTGAGCAATGTGTTTTGGGAAGCTAGGAAGGGTTCTGTGATTGCTCATACAAAAGCTTTTCTCTCTATATAGATATAGATAGATACAGAGATGATCTACAAGGTTAAGATACAGATAGAGACAGATGTCAACATATCCTTCTCTCCTACTCTGAAGAAGTCAGTATTCTCTAGAGGTCCAAGGGCTGATGAGGCCATGCTGGTACTATTGGCTGTGTTCATCATGGTAAGCCATTTCATTGTTAGGAGCCTGAGGATGGATCTCTAAGGAACCTAAACTGAATAATATCAAGGGCATAGCTCCTATAGACTTTCACGAGGCCTCTGCTCACTCTGAGACTCTGCCATTAAAAAGAAACATGTATCATTTGTCAGATCCTCAGACTCAGTGGGAGCTCAGCTCACTTTGCTCTCTGGCACCTTGTTTGCGG